>OX439475.1:1150345-1402334 GCA_949320105.2 Crepidodera aurea | reverse complement strand
AATTCGTCTCTTACTGTCTGGTTTCTAATACGGTCTTTTCTGGTTATCCCTTTCACTCGTCTTAGATATTTCATCTCCGTTGCTTGTATCTTACTCTTCTGTCTGTCGTTTATAACCCATGTCTCGCATCCGTATGTCAGTATTGGTCTGTATATGGAGTGGTATACTTTCATTTTTGTAGTCCTAGATATTTCCTTTCTGTTGATAAATTTGTTGTTCATTGCGTAATAGCATTTAATGGCTTTGTCTATTCGCGTGCTAATTTCTACTTCCTGCCTACCAGTATTTTCGATTATGACCCCTAAATATTGAAAATTATTAACTTGTTCTATCTTCGAATTATTTATACATATGTTTAATTCCTGATGATCCTCTGTAATTGCCATCACTTTTGATTTTTTCACGTTGATCTTCATTCCATGCTTCATCAGCGAATCGTTCCATATGTTAATGTTCTTTTGCAGGCTTTTTCTTGTATTTGCCATTATGACAATGTCATCAGCAAAGGCGCACTCTCCTACTTGCATTCTTTGCATATTGTGATATCCGACATATAGTTTTTCGGCTCTTTGACTACACTCTTGTATGATATCATCCATAAATATAATAAATAGTGTTGGGCTTAACCCACCTCCTTGTCTCAGTCCGTCGTGTGTTATAAATGTATCTGATCTCATATTTTTACTAATCACATAATTTTTCGTTCTTTTATACAATGTTTTAATGTTTCTAATCAGCTTTTCGTTCACATTTCTTTTATATAGACTTTCCCATATCTGCTTCCTAGGTACACTGTCAAATGCTTTTTCTAGGTCTAGAAAGGCAAGATACGCATTTTGTGTGTTAGCTGTTTTCTTCTCGATTATTTGCTTTAACGTAAAAATATGATCTTGGGTGCTTCGTCCTTTCCGGAATCCACTCTGTGCTTCTGTTAGTGTGTGTTCTACTTGCTCTAATAATCTTCGGTTTAGAATTTGCTCATACAGTTTTAAAGCGGTACTTAGTAATGTTATCCCTCTATAATTGTTGCAATCCATACTATCCCCTTTCTTAAAAATTGGTAATATTACACCCATTTCCCAATCATCCGGTATTTCCTCTTTTTTCCATATTTTATTGAATAGTTTTCTGATTATTTCCTTTCCTTGTTGCCCTATTTTTTTTACCATTTCAGACGTTATTTTGTCATGTCCTGGGGCTTTTCCGTTTTTTAATAATTTTATAGCCTCTTCTAGTTCTGTTATTAAAATTTCTTCTTCCTCTTCTTCTCCTCCTTGTATGTTTGCCGTTTCTAATAGATTTCTTGTTTTATTCTTTTTTGTATTTAACAAATTGCAGAAGTACTCTTTCCACCGTTCCATTATTTTTTCTTCTGTCGTTAGCGTCACTCCTGTTGTATCCTTGATTCCTAAGGTTAGACTGGTTTTTTCCTTTCTCATGCTCTTTAGTACCTTGTAAAAAAGTTTTTGGTTGTTTTTGCTGTTCCCCTCCATTTTATTTCCAAAATCTTCCCATGACTCCTTTTTTGCATTTTGCACTGATTTTTTGACCATTTTTCTTTGTTTTTTGTACTCGTCAAAATTTTTCTGCGTTTTATTTGTCAGGTACTTTCTCCAAGATTTTTTCTTTTCTTGTATTTGCCTTTTAATTTCAGTCGTCCACCATGCTGTTTGTCTTTTCCTGTTATTCGTTTTCAAGGTACCACATGTGTTTTTTGCCGCTTCTAGTATTGTATTTTTAATTTTTTGCCACAATTCTTCTACAGACAGCTCTTCTATATTTGAAATTTGGCTTTCTAATTTGCCATTTACTTCCGCTTCGTATTTCCTTGCGGTGTTTGACTCAATTAGTTTGTATGATTTTATAGTTTCATGATCTAGTTTTTCTCCCCTATTTTGAACTAGATTGGTGTGTATGTTTCCTTTAATCTTTGCCACTACTAGGTAGTGGTCACTTCCTATCTCTGGTCCTCTTTTAACTCTGACATCCATAATATATTTCTGGCTTTCTCTGTTTACAACTATGTAGTCTATGATAGATTTTTCTCCTCTACTCTCTACCACCCTTGTGTACTTGTGTATGTCTTTATGTTCGAAGAACGTATTTGCTACAATTAGGTTATTTAGTTGACAGTAGTCCATCATCCTTTTTCCATTATTGTTCCTCACGTCTTCTCCGAAACGTCCTATTACTTTATCATACTGTGTATCAGCTTTTCCCACTCTTCCATTAAAGTCACCTACTACGTAGATATTTCCTACACAGTTTTCTGTTATTTCTTCTAGCTGTTCCCAAAAAGTGTCCTTTTTATCTGCTCTTTCGTCTTCATTTGGGCCGTATACTATTAGTAATGACCATCTATCTCCGCCGTTTTCCTTCATTTCTACCAGTAGAATCCTTTCTGAGTAGCAATTCCATTTTTGTATTTTGTTTAATAGTTCTTTGTTTATTATACATCCTATTCCCGCCTCTGCTCTCTCATTCTGGTTGACTCCGCTATATATTAATATGTGGCCGTTATCTAGTTCCCTTGTTCCTTTACCTTTCTTTTTTGTTTCTGTTATTGCTAAGATATCCAGTTTAGTTTTTTCAAATTCGTCTTCCAGTTCTTTTTCTTTACCACTTATGCTTCTTATGTTCCATGTTCCGAAAAGAAAATAATTAAAGTGTAATTCCGGGTTTTTAGATTTCCTAGAGCTGTTGGGAATTTTTTATTTTTAACTAACAAATAACAGCAAAATACACACAGCACAAACTCAAAACACACGTTCAACTGCAGATAAACAAACAAACATTACGCGTTTCGGCAGTTCAAATTAATACCGCTAGTGTCGCATAAAGTTGTGTTCATGTCAATAATGATTTTACTAATAACGGTATACAGGGAGTGTCACGACGACGTGACACTAGCCATATCTGAATAAGGAAATATGATAATTTGCCAATTTTCTGGAAACAATTAATTGATTTGACTATGAAGTCTACTGTTTTTGGTTGTTTACATAAAAATCCAAATCCGATCCTGAATTTTGCTACTTTCCTCGTGCGGAACGAAAAATGAAACATTTGTGCAGATACCGGAATATCTACAAGAAACATCGGAGAATCTGACATAAAATGAAAACATTTTGGCGTTAGAACTGATCGTTAGTCTCGATAAACAGCCATTTAGCCCGTATCTCTACCCTGTTGATACCTGGAATGGAGTCAAGGGAGGTGCCTCACGCATTGTTTAAGGGCTCTTTAAATTCCATACGTTTGTCCTGATGAAGTCGTTGAGACAAAGTTACGGGAATTCAATCAACGGGGGTTTAAAGATCACAAACTCGCTTTAGCATACGCAATGTTTTAGTCTTATAGACTCTGCAGGAGTTTACAGATGGGTTTTCAGAAATATTGAGAAACTGATATAATACAAGGCGGTTGGTATATTACATTGATCCATAAAGTACAGAAATTAATCGAGGATCAAATTGAAAGTGCGTCAAAAGAAAGTTTTTAGAGATATCAAACAGTTTAAAATTTAAAATTGTGAACGAATATTTTTTTTTTATTTAATTTAATTCTGCAAATTTACAATCAACTCAAGTAAACTAATAGAGTTATAAGTAAATGTGTGGAACGAACAAGGCGGGTGAGAAGAAATCGTCCACCGACGATCCTCCTGTATTTACTGTGGTTCAGTGGTTCTATGGATTCAATCAACATTATGGTTTGGGGCCTCCATTAGGTCTGTAGGCCACTGTCTTTTAAGTCTTCTTCTGATATTAGGTGGATTACTCATGTCAGCTATATATTGGTTTTCATTTTCCTGTAGTTTGTCTTTGTAGGTTATCGACATTCTGTAACGTTTAAATTCGGCATTAAGACCTTACTACATTAATTAGTTTTTCGTACCTTGTAGATGTGAGCCACTGTAGGGATCGAATTATATTATTTAGGAACCATATATCACATAAGATAGCCTCAATTTTTTTTGACTCAATTTATATCCATTTGAACGAGCTAGTTAGTTTCAGATAAAGTATTTCGAACATTAAAATAGATCGTAAAATTGATTGTTTACTTTATTCTTATCGATGTCATGTTTCGAACTGTCGGTTCGTTCATTTCTTCTGTTAACTTTAAGGTGTTGTACGGCTGTGTTAGCCAGTCACCAGTTATTTCATTGGTCACATCACAAGTCGTATTAAGTGACCCGTGGCGATTATTAGGTGAATCTCTTTCTGGTCTTGCGTGGTGAGATTCGTTCGAGAAGGATTTCGAAGGAAATTTTGGGACGGGCCTTGTTCTCTTTTCTTGTGGGTGATAAGTATAACGTGGTTTAGACAAAATTTTGAGGAGTCGCCCGGTGCTTATGAAGATTATTTCGTACCATTGATTGGGATAGACGAGCGATTCCCGTATTTGTTGGACGTACAGGGTGCCTATTTGATTTGGTGTGTTTACCTTGGTCCGAATCTCGTGAAGAGGAATTGATATTTTGTGCCGAACCACGCCACGATAGTAACGTCGCCATCTTGTCAGGTAAGGCGTTTTTCATGAAAGTCGAGTTTTATGTTATCTGGCAAGTGTGTAAGGCCTGTTAATATTATAGGGGTAGTATCATCCACGTTAGACGATCCGAGGATTGATTCACCTTATACGGAAGCATCTGTCAGGGAAGTTTGCCGAGAATTCCCCTTCACTGTAAAAAGGGTATGTTGAGTTATTTAAATGTTTTTATAGTATAAACTGTTAGAGTTTGTAAGTTTCTTTCTGGGCCGAGGGGTATTTGATTAGGGGTTTAATATATATTATTTTAGGGTTCTCGTGTTGGGCTATCATCCAGATTTCTCGTGTTGGGCTATCATCCAGATTTCTCGTGTTGGGCTGACAACCAGATTTCCGGGTTGAGCTGACCTGACCGGACGGATTAGTGGCCGCAAGTTGCCGCCATTTAACTTTGGACAACCGCAAGTTTTTTCCCTTTTTTTTGTTTTATATCGGTACATAGACATTATTCGTCAATTTGTAATTTTTTTTTCTTATAGGTCTTTAAATTAGCACTTATAGATATTTTCTCTAATTTTTATTTGGTACTTGTAAGCGACTTATAGGGGCGAGTGGTATTTTATTTTACGCCCAATACCAACGACCTTGAGAGCTCTCGCGGACGGTGTAACACCCCTATTATTCGTGATTTAATCAATTATTTGAATAATTTTTTTTAATTAGCGAAACTTTAGTGGGATCGTTTGGATCCCTTGTCTTTTTTTTATTCTTTTTATGTGACCTTGACAGTTTGTATAAGTAACGTTATTAAACCGATATTGAGAAAATTAATTACTTTTCTTTCTATCACTAATGGTCACAAATAGTCTTGACCCGAACGAAGGTAAGCAAATTTTTGGTTGCGACGTAGTTTATTTTTTTATTAGTGGGCTCAATTTAGATCCATTCTGGAGGTTGAGTGACTAAATTGACTGAATTTGGATGAGGGTAAAACAATCTCCTGGCGCCCATTTTCTTTTTAGTTAACACCATATATCAATCCACACCCCACTTCACTGTGGTTAGCCGGCATCCAAAGCGGATTACATAATCCCACGGAGGAAAATCGTTAAACGAGATTAACGCGTGGCAATTCTTTTTATTTCGTCGGCGACGAATGCAATTTGTAAGTCGTTGTGTAAAGTGAAGTTGGATACATACCATGGGGCGTTTGTTAATGTGCGTAATACTTTTGATTGTAACCTTTGAATTATATTTACGTTTGATGCTTTGGTACATCTCCATAGCTGTATCCCATAAGTCCATATAGGCTTTAATATGCACTTATTCTCGATGGATAATTTTGACTTACGTCCTATCAGCCAGGACATTTCTCTTGTTTTTATGTTCAGTTGCAGTCGTTTCGTTTTAACGTGTTTTTTTCCATGTAAGTTTTTGATCTAAGTGCAATCCTAAGTACTTCACTTCAGTTTGAATTGGTATCGGTGAGTTGTGAATGGATACTGGTGGACATAAGGTACGTCTAGTTGTGAACGTTATTTGTGCTGATTTGTTCTTGTTAATTTTAATTCTCCATGTGTCGAACCAGTTTTGAAGGGCGTCGAGGTGTAGCTGGAGGTGGTTGGATGCTACAGCTGGATCTTCGTTTACTGCTAATACAGCAGTATCATCTGCGAATGTAGCAATAGTTGTATTGTCTAATACAGGTAGGTCTGCAGTATAAACCAGATAGAGCAGTGGCCCGAGCACACTTCCCTGTGGTACGCCTGAGCATATAGGATGACATCTTGAAACCGTCGTATTGTACTTCGTTTGGAAATACCTTTCAGATAAATACGATTTCATTAGCAGGTAATAAGGACTTGGAAAGGTGTTTTTGATTTTATATAATAAACCCGTGTGCCAGACCTTGTCAAAGGCCTGGGCGACGTCAAGAAATGCTGCTATACAATATGTCTTCTCTTCAAGGCTCGAGATAATTTTGTTAACAATTCTGTGTGTTTGTTGAACTGTGGAGTGATGTTGTCTGAACCCGAATTGATAGTCAGGGATTATGGCATTTAATTCAATATCGTTTGTAATTCTGACTAGTAATAGTCTTTCAAATAACTTAGATGGAATTGGTAAAAGACTAATAGGACGATATGAACTTATTTCGTTAGCTGGTTTTCCATGTTTATGTATTAGTATAATTTGGGCAAGTTTCCATATTAGGGGAAAGTATGATAGTCTGAGCATGCTATTGTATATTATTGTCAGTAATACTATTGCCTTTCTTGGCAGTAATGTTCAAATGTTTTGTTTTTTGAATTCATCAGCGTTTTATGCAGCTTACGTTTTAATCTATTATAGCTATTTCTGTCTTCGATATGTCTTGTCCTCTGCCATTTACTCCTTGCCCTTCGTTTTTCAGTTACCAGCTCTCGTGCGTATCGAGGAATATTAACTGTGCCATTGGTTTCGACATTTGATGGGGGAGTTGAGTGCCAAGCTGCTTTTTGAACAAGGTTTGTGAAGTCATGTACCACCTCATCAAGTTCGTCTGGTTCTTTGATTCTTACGTTTAAGTTTATGTTCTCGTTTATATAGCTCTGGAAACTGTCCCAGTTCGTGGAGTTGTTTATTAGTGTTGGTATACTTGGTTTGTTTATTACATAGGTGCTTAGTGTCGCTATTACTGGTGTATGGTCCGACGATAACTCAAAGTTAGATTCAATGGTCATGTAGTTAGCTGCAGTACCTTTGTATATAAAGAAGTCCAACAGATCTGGTAACTTATTGGGGTCGGTGGGCCAATATGTCGGCTCGCCAGTTGTGAGATAGTCACAGTTTAGTCTGTTTATTGCTTGTAGAAGGTTTCTGCCTTTCGGAGTTATTAGTCTTGCTCCCCATTGTGAATGTTTAGCGTTCCAGTCTCCACCTACCAGGAACTTATTGCCTAATTGTTTGAAGAATTCTTCATATTCCTCGCTATATATTGAATGCCTGGGAGGACAATAAATAGCAGATATCGTTATTGACCATGGATTACAATCGACTTTAATATTGGTAGCTTGGAATTTCTCGGTCTGAATGTGATTAAGTTCATGATGAGAAATTGTACTGCGAATTATAACAGCTGAACCACCATGTGCTGTATCATCTGGGTGTGGTGTGTGATATATTTTATAATAAGGTATTTTGAGCATAGTCCTGGTAGTGAAGTGAGTCTCTGATATTAGTGCGATGTCTATTTTGTGAATGTGAAGGAAATTTTCTAGTTCAAGTTTATGGTTGGATATGCCGTTGGCATTCCAGACTACTATTCGCAACGAGTTGAAGATTATGCAATTTTACTTATCACGGTACTGAGCTTGTTTAGAACCATGCTGTTCTGATTGATAAGCTGGCTGAACATAGCTTTGAATTCGTTTAGAAATATCGTTAACTGTGCAGATATATCGTTAGGTTGGTTGCGGATGACTGTTTGGGCGTATGAGGTTTGTGGAATTGGCTGTGGATTAAGTTGAGGTTGATGAGTGTTTATCTGCGGAAATTGATTTCTGTCATTGATATTAATGTTCGTTTGTGTATTATTTTGACGAGGTAATTGATTTATGGGTCTTCCCCTAGCTTTTTGGAGGTTCTTGTATAAGTACATCACATCCTTTATAGCTTGCTGGATGATTTCCTTCGCACAGCACGCATTTAGCCGGAGTGTCCAATGTTTTCTTGCATGCCTCAGTGTTATGCTGGCCTCCACATTTTACACATGCAAATGGTTTTGCACAATACGTTTTTGTATGTCCGTAATTTTGACACCTTGTGCATTGAACAATGGTGTTTTTTTTTCTTGGGGCTTCTACAGTTACTCTCAGAACGAATATAAAAAAAAGAATGTTGTATATTTTCTTCAATTTACGAAAAAAACATTTTAACCTAATTTTTTTATTGTATCATTCAAAGTCAATTTTTGCACAGTTTCGCGATCAAAAGTTTAATAACTTGACTACATATAGAAAGTTAATCAAAGGGACGGGAAACATAATCGAATTTTTAACGTTTATTGAATAAGTTACTTGACAAGCTTCACTAAAATGTCGAAATCATCGAAGGATCCATGGGCGTAGGCAAAAACAAAGTACGGTGGCAACTTTACAGTTTACTGAACAATAAAATAAAACATTTTTTAACACAAAAAATCATAATACTTTTATTCTGCCCTCATTAGCCAAAACGCCGTATCTGCAGAAAATTCACAATTGAATAAAATTAGTACTAGGTTAGAAGTATCCATGCAGAGTTTTGTAGATACGGCATAAAATGTAATGTTTTATGTGTTTTGGCTTGACTTAAGGCATTTTTACGAAGCATATCTTCATATCTTCACCAGAATGATGTAAAAAGTTAATTTCAGATACTGCGTTTTGGCTAACCAGGGCAGTCTTACTGTCTTCGCTTGATTTATCGTGAATTTTTACATCTAGTGTGGCACTTCCATTGACCAAAACAATTTTTTTGTGAACTACAATAAATTCTGAAATAATCAATCAATTAAATTTTAGTTCTAGAGTCAAGAAATTTAAAATATAAATATCTTACACTATCGTCCTTATTTTTGTCATCAATTCGTTTACATTGACCTAAATCTTCTGCTGCTGGACTAGAAGAAGTATTATTATTATTATTATTATTATTAATTATTATTATTAATTTACAGGAAGGGCTGCCTATTAAGCCTACTAAGCCCAAATACATAATATTAATTACAATTAATTTTTCTTAATGTCTGTAAAAGTGTATTGAAAAAAAACCACAATTAAAATTAAACAACTAATGCACACCAAGTAAAAAACTGTCGAGTCTATTCTTGAAGGAGTTGATTGATGAAGCGGTAACAACTGTATCTGGAAGTGAATTCCATAGTTCGAAAACTCGGTTTGAGAAGAAGTGTTGCCTTAGAGTTGTTCTAAATCTTTCTTTCTTCAGTTTGAGTTGATGACCTGAGTCTTACATCAGCGTTAAGTTGAAAAATGCTACTTAAAAGTCCAGAGAGAGAATTGATTATTTAAAACTCTGTAACATTGTATTAGGTCACCTCTGTTCCTTCTGTCGATAAGTGTTGGGAGCGTTAAAATAGATAATCTCTCAGGATATTCCAAGTGGTAAAGGGCAGGACTCCATTTAGTGAACCTGCTCTGAACTTTTTTTAGTAAATTTTGGTCTCTAACTAGGTGTGGAAACCAACAAGAAACGTTGTACTTCAAAAGGGGGGGTACAAGGGCTTTGTAAAGTTTATTTAAAAGTACGGAGTCGGGAGATTGAAAGGACTTACATAGCAAGTAACATTTTTGGTTAGCCTTGTTAACAATATTAGCAATATGCTCTGACCACTCCAAGCTCTGATTAATCATGATACCTAGGTCGTTTGGGCTAAGAACCGACTTCAGCTCTGTGTTGTTGATGTGGTATCTTGGCCCGGATTGTTTTTGCCAATATGTAGAACCGTGCATTTAGTAGCCATTCGGAACTCCAATTTTCAACTTTTGCAAGATCGGTTAAAAGGTTATTATATGCAAGAGGATTGCCAAACAGTTTGCTATCATCGGCGTGACAGTAATCCAATAAGAAACCGATATCAGCTGTATACCACAAAAATAAAATGGAACCCAAAACGGATCCCTGGGGTACTCCGGAAGTTACAGGATGAACATCAGATTGAGAATCTCCGAGCATTACATAAAACTGTCTGTTAGTTAGAAAGTGTAACCAGCGTCCTCTAATGCCATAGTGGTTAAGTTTTAATAAGAGCCTTTTTTTAAGTACGCGGTCAAAAGCTCTTGAAAAATCAAGATAGATGATATCAACAGGCGAGCCGTTGTCTAGAGAAAGTGTCCAAGCGTTTATTGATGACAGTAAGTTGGTAAGTGTGGATCTTACTGGTAGAAAACCATGCTGTGTTGGTGGAACTATATTGTGTGTCATAATAAAATCAATTAGTTTGTTCGCTAGAATTCTTTCCATGACCTTCGCACAAATGGAAACCAGACTAATGGAACGGTAGTTATTTGGGTCTAAGTTTCTTTCTTTACTTCTCCTCGTTGTTTTTGTTTTCGATTATATTTTCTGCTTTTGCAGGATCCCTTTCTGCATTGTACATGGAAGCGAGTGTAGCAAGGTCTCTTTCGGAAGATCTTTTGGTTTCTTCAGTAATCTGCTTGTCTCTTTCTCTTTTACAGGATTCTTTCTGTTCCTTTTCCTTCTCTGCAATGCCTTTAATAATACACAGCTTGCTAGCTCCAAAGATGATCCCTGAAATTAAAAAAGCATACCGAGCAAGTTTTATTACAGGTGGAACTTTAACATGCTCTGGTAATGTCATAATTCGGTATTTTTTATAACTTAGTGATACATTTTATACGTTAAATTATTATTATTTTCGTGTGGTGATCATAATCTAGCGTACGGCTATGAAACAGCACCTCGTCGCCCCCTCTAATTTCATTACCTACCTACTTTTCAATAAAATAACATTTTTCTTTATTTACTTACTTTCCATTACGTAATGGAAACCGTTTTGCCGAAATAACATTAATCTTTGATTTGAAAAGAACGAGTAAGACAAATTTTAAAACGTTCTTTCGTCGAATCGGTGGGAAAAAGACAATTTTTCATGTTATATTTTGCCCAAGTGTTCGATATTCGTTACTATATATAGAATTATACATTAATGTAAGTGATAAATCAAATTTCGAGGGGCTACAGAAATTACAAATATAAAAAGCAATTTCAGAGTATAAATATTTCACGACTTTCTTTTCAATTTTTTTTTTAGACAAAAATCTTTTCACCAAAATTTTTACCACCAATTTTATAACAGCTGGAGTTAGAGATTTGAAATTTAGACAGTAGTATTTTTATGACATAGGTATAGTGGAACCCACTTGTTTATGAGAATGAAAAAACGTTATTAAAACACAAAGGATACCGCCAATAGAAGAAATGCTGATGGATCTGGACATTTTTGAGTAATTAAATGTTGAAAACACCGAACACTGTCCATATACATAAAAATAAAATAATATTTTGGCTATTAGGACCACTGTGCAAAGATTCAATAACCAACTTAGCTGGATATCGTCATAGGGGTAAATGGCGTAAAATTATTTATTATGAATTCAATATGAAATTTATATTTTAATTTCTATAACGCATATTAGATTTCAATAGAAGTTGATAGCTTCATTTTCTGATCTCTTGTGAGATTCACAAACGTTACTAATTAAAATTTTGTCTCAAATTTTAATTCTAAAATTAAAAACACGGTGGATAATGTCATAAATATTATAAATTAATTAAGCTTACCTATCCTATCTCAATCCTCACCATCGGATTCACTGTCATCAACATTGATAATAAATTGGGTCGGACTCGTTATATAAGAATTTTCTTCTTTGATGTCATGTTTGATTTTTTTCTGCCAATCATCAGCTGAAATTTTGTTAATTTCTTCTTTTACCAAAATTTGCCACCAACTCGTCAAATTTGGGAAATACGTTATGACGCCTTATTCTTTTTTTAAGTTGTCCCCAAATTAATTCTGTGGGGTTAAATACACAAAAATAGGGCGGAAGGCGCAATACCTCGTGGCTCCTTTTTGATGCCATTTCATCAATAAAGAATTTTTTTTCAAATGATTGTGTGCCTAATACTTGAAGCAATTGTTTTTTTGTATAATTTTCTTCGAAATAAAGTTAATGATTTCTTAAAAATTCCTGAATCTCAGACTTATTTGAGTTGGTATTGGGAACTTTTTCTATTAAGCGGGAATGATATGAAGCATTATCCATCACTATGATGCTATTCTCTTCAATATTGTTTAACAGCTGATTTTCAAACCAATCTTCAAAACTTTCTCCACACATATTTTTGTGATAATCTAAATTACAATTTCTCTCTCTTTCCACTGGATTAAAACCACTTAGTTGTTAAAAAAGTTTTTTCTAAATTACAATCTTCCAAATTTTTTCCAGAGAGTTTGAAGCAATTTTGTACCCACCGATCCACAGTGAAGAATTGCAAGTCAAGTTCCCTTGTTACAAGGAACGTTTTCTGAACATCTTCTTGTTCCGTCAGACCATCCTTTCTTTGGCGTATCGTGGGTACGTTTCATCTAAATAGTATATTTTTCTGTTACTATTTCGAGATGCCTTAATTTTTTCCAAATATTGTATCCTCCATTTTATGATCCTCTGGCTTTCCATTATTACAGTTGATAGTTTGGTATTTAAATCCAATTTTCGATATCCAACGCTGTGTTGTGCTTTTAGAAATTCTTAAATCTGGCCTTTTACTTTTTAGTAAAGAAAATATACTATCCACTGTTGGGAACTCATTTCTTTGGTAAGATTCATAAATAATACTACCAATTAATTTTGATATTGAAGGATCTAAAGTTTTAACACATCCTTTATCACACCTCTCTTTACGATGATTTGGACCATTCTTTATAATTCTATAAAGAGTGTTAATGGGAACATTTGTTAAAAAAGATGTTTTTTCAATGGCACTCGGAAGTTACAATATTGTTAAACATTTATACATATCGTTTGGGCATCTTTACATAGATATTGTTTTTTCGAGGTGGATATTTCTTGATACTCTGAAGTTCTTCCATCAAAAATGTTCTCTTCCTCATCGGAGCTACATGAATCTTTGGGACTACAACCTGATACCACATAATCCATTGGATTATTCTTTAGATCCACTTAAAAAAACTGTATTTTCCCAAGGACGAAACATATTGAAATTGACACCGAATAAATAAATAAGAAGTACACTGTAACAATGTTTCAAAATAAAAAAAAGTATGTATATACACGGAAGCCAAGAATAATATTAATTGAAATAAACTAACGCCACGAATCACCTACCACCTACTATTCACTAAATCAAAAATCAAGTGCGAACACAAGCACAGTGTATCACTGTATGAATATTTTCCTAGCCCCCACTACTGAAGACAATATTTGTCAAACTTCTACTTCCTACTTTAAGAGGGGCCTTGCCACTGCCGACCTCGTTTTCAGTTGGCAATATTGAATATGCATAAAAATTTGACGATTTTTTGGAGAGTTAATCTCGAGAACGGAATTTTTGTTTGTGGAAATATTTATACCCGTTATAGCTTATACCTTGGAATAGGACATCTCCTTTTTTGAGTCAATTTTAAGGATTAATAAAAAAGATATCAGCCATTTAGTGGAGGTGTGTTTTTGACAGTTTTGACAATTTGTGATCACCAATTTTAACGTGAAAAGGAGATGTCCTAAATGAAGGATACAGAATTAATTTCCGAGAATACCAATTCGCAAAACTTTATAATTTTTGAGATTAACGCTCCAGAAAAAAAATTTTTATGTAAGTTGCCTATATCCGAGTAAGATTTTCTCTTTCCATAGTTCAGGCGTTTTCCGCCTGACACTTTGAGACAGTGGCGATTTTTGGTTTTATTTTGAACGATGTATGCAACCAGTTTTACGAATACGAAGTTAGGAAGAAAGAAAGTTTAGATATTTAGAACTGACATTTTAGGTTATGTTGGTTAATTTATTCGTGTGTTTTGCAATTTTTTTTAATGAGTAAATTAGTATTAACTAAAACCAGTTCTTCAATTTAAAGTATTTCAATTAATGCCGTATACCTCATGTAGGACATGTTTCACTTTAAAATTGGTGATCACAAATTGTCAAAAGCACACCTTCCACTAAATGATTAATATGTTTATTATTCTTTAAAATTTGTTGAAAAATGGAGATGTCCTATTCCAAGGTGTAAGCTATAACGGGTAAAAATATTTCCACGAACAAAAATTCCATTCTCGAGAGGCTGTTCAAAAAATCTTCAATTTTTATGCATATTCGAAGGAAGTGTGAAAGTGTGCAAAATTAGTGATTAGTAACATGGCGAATGTGCAATTCAACTATAACAGTTTTTTGTGATTTTTATTCGTGCATTCAAAATAGTGTCTGCATAGTTGGGAATCACAGACATTTGCAGAAATTAATATTTACAGTATGTCTCACATATTAACCCGTCCATGGGACTCTTGATGTAGGTTTGTTACACATTTTATTTGCTATTATGTCTTTTGTCCATTGCTAAAAAGCAATGCAGTTTTTTCATAGTGTATTGTTTTGTTTTTGTTTTAGTGAATAACTGTAATTAGGTACTTTTAAATAAAGAAATAATTATTAATTGTTCAATTTATTTTCTTACAAAAATGATTTTATAATATTTAATGATTTACAATAAAGTTAACATTAAAGAAATGAGTTTACAATTAATACATGCAAGTATTAGAACTAAGAATCTGAAATAAATTTGTGATTAATAAATGCAAGTACTCGAACTGAAAATCTGAAATAAATTTATGATTAATAAATGCAAGTACTAGAAATAAGAATCTGAAATAAATATATGATTAATAAATGCAAGTACTAGAAATAAGAATCTGAAATAAATATATGATTAATAAATGCAAGTACTCGGTACTAGAAATAAGATTCTGAAATAAATTTATGATTAATAAATACAAGTACTCAAACTGAAAATATGAAATAAATGCAAGTACTCGAACTGAAAATCTGAAATAAATTTATGATTAATAAATGCAAGTACTAGAACATGTCGATAGCTAGCTGGCCAAGAATTTTCATTATGGTTTATAAGTCTAAAGATAGATATAATGTACCCATGCATTAAAAATATTAATTCACCTAATTAGAATGCCTTGGTCAATACT
This sequence comes from Crepidodera aurea, assembly GCA_949320105.2. Classification (NCBI taxonomy): domain Eukaryota; kingdom Metazoa; phylum Arthropoda; class Insecta; order Coleoptera; family Chrysomelidae; genus Crepidodera; species Crepidodera aurea. Next base: position 1,387,057 of record OX439475.1, on the reverse strand, counting down.
GTCAACAAAACGGACACAAGAATTTCCTTGTTGTTATCTAGTTAAATTCTTGGTATGTAAAAACTCTATTTATGCAAATATTCTAATATTTCTTATCTGTCATATTCATCTGAAGAAATTATTCCAGGTTTTGAATTATTATATGATTTTATATTTATTTCTTCTTGGCTCAGGAAGTGCTCTTCTAAATTTTCTTGTGTGAAATCCTCTTCTGTATTTCCTTCTCGTGGAAAGTCATTGAGTTGGATGATCTCTTCTAAAATATCCTCTTGCAGAAAACTCTCATCTTGTCAGCTTCTTTCTTTCTTTCTGTAATTCTTTCTTTGTGGGAATCCCTCTTTTTGGATGTTCTCTTCTGGGACGTTCGCATCTGGGACACTTTCTTCATTAAACCTAAGAAAATGTACATAATCAAAAAATTGAAATAAAAAGCTAGGTATATGAAAATTACTTTGACAGACTTTTTATTATGGGTACTTCATAGGAATAACTTATAAAAAATAAAACTTTATGAAAACTTACAATTCTTGTAACTAAAAACTGAAATGAAAAAACACGCCAATGTTGCCGTAATGCCCGCAACCTCTAAATTATCAATTACTAAAAAGCTGTTTTTCACTTTTTTAAAATAAATGTACATATTATATTTTCCATTTAAAATATTTTGGAATGTAATATAAAAACGCTTTTCATATAAATTCATATCGTATATTGATAATAAAGAAATATCTAGGTAGGTATTTTCGACACTGTTCTGATGCTGTGGTAAATAATTAAGTATAAAGTTTAGTATGGATACTAAATACGTGTCACTGGTTTTTTGGGTAAAATTTTAAAGTAGGTTTATATTTGTATATTATTCTTATAGGAAAAATCACACTGAATACAATGGTGACATTAAAAAATTTGTAAATAGCCGTCTTCATTGTTAAAAGCGATGGTTTTTGGTGAGCATTTTAATTTTTCAACCCTTTTTTTTGGACTTTTTAACGAAAACAGTGACACGGACAAAAAAAATTTCAAGGGATGAAACATGAACAATTTATCATAACCCATGGTTTAAGACTTGCAGCGATTTTTTATCTGTAACCGTTCAATTGTTATATACAAATTAATGTTCCAACATTAACAATTTTTTTTATAAAAGGACTTGCAGATAATTTATTGTGGTTACAATGTTGCATTTTGTTCATAGAACGCAGTTTTTTGTGTCGATAACTCATGTATTCTGCAATTGTTTAAACAAATAGATATTGATAAAAACATTTTGCGTTTGGGGCTGCCAATTATTTATTAATTCATTTTTTAAAAAAATTCTTGCTTCACCCTAAAGATTATACATTTATATAATTCTCAATTTTCGTATGAATCCATTCATGTTTAAATATTTTTTTTATGTTAGAAATATTATTTTCCGAGCTCCATTCCTATCTGATGTATTTAGTGAGATTAGTCGCGTGGCAGCGCTATTCATATTAAAATAAACGGATTTATACGAAAATAATTGAAAATTAATTAAATTAATAAAATATAAACTCTATTTTGATGCTAGAAAAAAAATAGTAAACAAAAAAAATGAAATTTCCTAAAAATAAAAAATAAAATTTCTATCGTGGCTGAAGCCGGTATCGAACTCATGACAAATGGATTATTAGCGCTCTCTGCGACAAGACTAACCGTGAAAATAAAGAAAATTTATTCTCTCAGATTCCTTAGATATCCCAAATAATATATTATATTTTAATACTAGCAGCGCCACCTAGCATACAGGAGATTCACTGAAGTCTTAAGATATCTATCTCTCTTCATTATTGCAGAAAGACAGTGATAAAAGATAAAGATAAAGATGGGGATTTTTGGTGTTTGTACTTTGGCATACCTGTCGCGACGCCCCTCTTAATTGCAGAACAAAATGATCCCGCTTTATACAAGTCGCTAATACCGACAAAGCCACTTGTCGGCACATCTACAAACCGCGAATGCAACCTGTCTGCACATCTGAGAATTTTGTTTCTGCAATTGAAAATGTAAAAACTATAACCACACTTCCATTGTCGCCTCTTATGAGTGTAACCTCACACCCCACAGTTTAGTTAAATTAATTTAAGACAAAATTTTAATTAGTAACGTTTGTGAATCAAAAAATGAAGATATCAACAACTATTCAAATCTAATATGCGTTATAGAAATTAAAATATAAATTCATATTAAATTCATAATAAATAATTATACGCCATTCTCCCCTATAACGATATCCAGCTAAGTTGGTTATAGAATCTTTGCACAATGATCCTAATAGCCAAAATATTGTTTTATTTTTATGTATATCGACAGTGTACGGTGTTTTCGACATTAAAGTGGTCAAAAATGTCCAGATTCATCAGCATTTGTTCTATTAGCGGTAATCCTTTGCTGTTTTTTCATTCTCATAAAGGATTGAGTTCGACTATACTTAAAGGTATTTAAAATATTCGCTATGTAGAAATGTATTCAAAAATATTCAACTTGGCCTATTTAAATGTTTCTTTATTTCTCTAATTTAAATAATTGCATTTTTAAAAATAAAAATAATTTGGTTTTAAAACTATTAGGTTATCCTGAAGATGAGTAATACTGAAACGTACGTAGACTAATCTACAACTGATGTTTTTTTTTTCTAAATAAAAATTAATATTTGGGGAAATTCCTGTGTAAAAAAAATTCCTATAAAAGCCAAGTAAAATATAGGATCTGATAAGGAAAAAAAGGCCACGCAAATAAAGCCACTGGCAAAAGCTATTAATTCATATGTAGAGATATTTTTCGAGCTCAAGTTTGTTTGTTGCCCAGATAAAATAATTTTCTATTCCGAGACTCGAAATGAAACAGCTAAAAATATTTAATATCACGAACTTTTATACCAAAAAATGTAATTCATAATTTTTATATTTAGCTCTAAAAGTATTCTACAAATAACGAAATATTTTATTAATTTTTAATTACCTCGTACTATAAACGTTATATAGGGGAGTTTTAAAATTATATTAATATTTTAACGGTGTTACATACAGAAAATAATAAAATTGAATATGCATTTTCATTAAACTAATTTTGAATATTATGTTGATTTATGCTACCATGAAAAATAAACGTTCACAGAAAAACTGTTTTAATATTAGTACAACCGCCGTTAAATAAACTAAACTATATTTTTAGTTGGATTAAAATATGCATATAAAAATATATAAATGAAAATGAACGCGTTCGTTATTAGTTATTAGTTCCCACCTCTCTTTCTAAATGAATTTATTTTTTGACGATTTTCTTTCGTCACTATTAAAAAAATAAACATTTTTTATGTCGATTTTTATTATACTGTGGCCCTTACGATTTTTTAATGTGTATCGAAAAAACCCTGAAAATATCCAACATCAAAATTTCATTGTTAATAATCCTGGAAATTTTCCGCCTGCATGAAACCAAAACTAAGTAAAACAAAAAAATCCTTTTTTCAATTTTCAACTGAACATTGGACGTAAATACTAATTACTGGATGCAGTTTTTCACGATTTTTTTAATATTTCGGATAAAACTACCTACGGGAGTAATTTTTCTGGAAAAATCGGGTTCGTTCCGGAAATTTATGTAAATCGAGGGAGCCATCAAATGCCAAAATGAGTTTTTGTTCTCTGTGTAATCGTTATTTCACGTCGGCGGTCAACGTTTAATTGCCAACCCAATTAGCGTGAGATCAGTTGGTCACAAAATGGGAAGTTATGATCAGTTAATTTTACAGGGCAGTCGGTATCATTGGCAGAGTCAAGAATTGAGGACAAGGTCCTCGGATCCTCAAAACGACGAATTTTTTAATTTCGCATTTAAAAAAAACACAAACGCGATATGCAGGAAAATATAAGGCGATAGAATTGTGATGAAAATTGATCTTTATCACCTGACTGTTTAAATAGCCGATTTATAGAAAAGAATTACAGAAGGTTGCAGAAATATCAATGATCATTTCACTTGCCTGTCAAATATCAATTTTTAACCAATCACGTGCTTGGAAACTGATTTGACGCAGCCAATCAAAACAAAATAAAGCGACTATTCACCTTGGTGGTAAATATTCGGCTATTTGATCATCGTCCTCAATATTCACCGGAAGGACGGTATCCAACAATAACGAAGCCGCCCGTAAATTTCAAATTTTTCAAATAAAACCTATACTAATGGTATTATAAAATTGCTTAGTAGCAAATACACAAATCCAACTGATTTCGCACTTTTTCTGAAACTATAAATATATTCATTGATTCCTTTCTATGTAATACCGTCCATTTTAAGACAAACATAGTAGGCGCGCGTCATCTGAATTTTGACAGTTTGCCATTAAAGTTTATTACAGAATTAAATTTGACACATTTTGTTAAAAAGTATTAACAATGAGTAGATTCGGGAGTAAAAATCTTCAAGAAATTGATAATATAATTAAATTAAACGTACCTGCCAAGACAGTAAAGAGCAAAACTAGTATAATTTATACGTACGTACAGAATTTTTTGTGACTCGGGAAATAATCTTATTAAATATAACGCGACCTTGACAAATTAGCTACTATTTTTATTGCTACTAAATTTCTCGTATATTTCACAATTTGTCTCGACAATTTTGGCATTAATAATCAAAGAATAACTCCCTCGAGCTAAAGCTCTCGGGAGTTATTCATATTATTAATGCCAAAATTAAGTCTCGACGAATTGATCCTAAAATAAACTCGAAATTTAGATACAATAAAATAGTCGGCTATTTGTCAAGGTCTTGGGATATTACTGTCGATGAAACATTCAAAAAGGAGAGAATTTTGTAACAGTCTTGCAAGGTATCAGGAATGTATATATTTGCTTTTTAAAGAGCCCTCAACTACCTTCAACCCTGTGATCAATTTGATATATTCTTTAAAATGTACAGATTTGTGATGTGAACTCAAACTAAGCCATAAACGAGGAGTATTTGTATGTGAAAAAGATATTTCCTGTAGAAAAAACTGTAGTGCCCTACGCCACTGGTGAGTGCTCTCTGGACTACTGGACAATGTAATTTATCGTCCTTGAATATAATTAACTGTTACCTTCACAATATGGTCTGTTAAATATGAGACACATAAATATTGTCGGGATGCTGTTGTGACTATCGCAATTTGATGTAACTGTCCGGCTACATCGTTTAGAATTATAAAACATTAATAGAGTGCTCTATTATATTTGTGATAAACGAATGAATCTGACTACTTTAAATATCTTTTAGTATTGATAGGAAAACTGAACATTTTACTATAAAATTACAAAAACTATTTGTCAATATACAGAATGGTCCCATTCGATACTGACAGATGTTTCCTTGAAAGAAAGAAGTAGAATCCGTGAAGTTTGTATGAATTATTTAATCTCGCGATAACCCTAGATATTTTTTCTGAAGCATTATCTAGAAAATACCTGCAGAAAATTAAATATTTTATTTCCTAATCTTAAACCATCATCAAAGACGTTTTTACTTCAAAGTATAAAAGTTCGAAACGTAGTTAACTGCAGTTGCAACGTTGCTGATTGAGCTTTTCATCGAGGAATAATTAAATTATAACACGTACAGAATTTTTCTTTGAGATGTCAAACTCACAGTGGCGTAGAACTTAATTAGATTTAAAACTCGGCTAACCAGTTTGTGCTGCTATAAATCGAATTATTATTGAGAATTTCTATTACACAAAAGTAAAAAAAAAACAGTCTGAATATTTGTTTCTGAATTTTGTGGAGACATTTTTAAATGAATTGTTCTGCAAAGAAGCCTATTAGGGCTTTTAATTTTTTTTTAAATGTATTCCAAAATCAGTTATTTCTTAATATGTCAGTTTGGCAAATAATATGAAATCAAGAGATTAACTACCCCCAACCAATAATGTCCTTTTAATGAACATCAGTATTCATTATTTCGTTCTTTGCGAAGCGAAGTGCTCGATGTGTTAGTTAACTTACAGCCTAAAACTTCACAAGACGAGGATTTTAGATTTTAGACCGAGAAAACAACATTTTAAGTAGTCCTGTCGTGTTTTACAAACATAAACTTTTTGTGCTCTGTGGATACGATTTTTATGGACGGTATTTTTGAATATTGTACCAAATTTTAACAACAAATGTATGCGGTACGTGCTTTTAAAAATGGCTACTATGTACCCGTACTGTTTGACTTATTATCTAAAAAAAACCTGCCAAATGCCAAATGCTGAACGCAATTGCGATTTGCGATTATATTGTGGATAACTACATTGGTTTTCATTCAAAATTTCCTCCACGTATATGGGCTTGCATCACAAACAGCATGTGTAGAACAACGAATGCATGCGAGTCATTCCACTCCCAATTTAACTCAAATTTTTATTCGGCACATCCCGATATTTTTAACTTTATTAACATTTTAAACAATATACAAATTCAGACATATATAAGACAAGATTTTATTGATGATATAAATATAAAATTTTGTTTGTCTCGTTTTAATGTTATTAAATGTTTGTCAAATAAAATTTTACCTGTTCCGACATTAGACCAACTGACCCGTAGATTTATGTTGACCCATTTTCAGCAACGGATTTTAAAAGGTATTTTTGCCCAACTGAATCATCTCCAGTTATTTATTAGAGTACAGTCTATAACAGAGTCAAAAGAGCATGCATATCTTATGAACAGTGCCGTAGAACCATTGGCTGCACCTGGGGAATGTCACCTAAGGTCTGGATTTACACTGCAATCATAAGACCTATGCTAACGTACGGTGCGATTGCCTGATTGCCTGGGGAGTCAAAACTAGCCAGCGGACAGTCGTACGCAAATTGGATCAAATCCAAAGAATATCATGCCTCAACATAACAGGGGGCATGAGAACCACACCAACTAGAGCAATAGAGGTGATCCTTGGTCTCACCCCCCTTGATATATTTATTAAGATGGCTGTGATGACCATGACACGGCTACGCTCTACAGGTATACAACCCGACGTAGGATCTGGTCAGTCGAGGTGTAACTTGTGGCACGAGGTCCTTGGAGAGGTCCCACTGCTACAAGCCAACACAGATTCAATTGCACCAAGATATGCCTTTTACAGGCCCTACAGGGTAATAACAAAAAACGTACAAGAGGCTATATTGGCAGCAGGTGCCTTGTGCATCTACACCGATGGGTCTAAAACAAATGAGGGGTCAGGCTGTGGAATTTATTCCAGATCCCTGAATCACAATATAAAATGGGCAATGGGTTCTAATGCCAGTGTAGCTCAAACAGAGCTCACTGCTATCTCAATCGCCGCAAAAGAGACTACCAATTATATTTTAGTTCTAAAAGATTTTGTTAAACAATTATTTAATGTTAAAATTAAGAAAATATACATTTAGATAAAATATGTAAATATTTTATTGAAGAATATTATAGTTTAGAAGTTTATAATTTTAATAATATTATTTGTTTTTAATAAACCACAAATTAACAATAAAAATATCTATTTTACTTTCACTTGGTTTAATAGTTTTCAGATTAGTATCAAAGGTCCTTCTCCCTATATTTACCACTCACAGGAACCATGCATCTTCTCGTAAGTATACTCAATATATCGTTAGAGCCATATGTGTATTGAAAAGAACATCACAACAATTCCATTTGTAGAAAATATTGACATAATGTCTTGAAAGCCGTTTGTCAACGTACCTATTTTTCGAATCTGTTTGCCAGGAAAAGGTATATCAAGAACTTACATATATACATATCTTGATACTATTTTTCAATATTTCATGGAGAAGGCGCGTATGTTGCATTTCTATATTCGTCCCTTTCAGGCGTTCTCTAAATAAAATTTTGCGAAAATACACCCACTTAAGAATTGAGATTTACATCCTATTATAAAGGATATTCGTTTAATAATAAAAATATGGAGATGGGAATAAGAAAATCGTACATTACAATTTGTTGTAGATGAGATACTGTAGTTTAAAGTATTTGTACCAATTTAATGTTCTTCTCTCTAATGCATAAAAAAATTTCAAAAGCAAGTCTCAAGTTCTTGCTGTATCACCCTATAGACCACCCAGCTTTGCTCCAAGTTTCCAAAAAATCCTTCAATAATTTGTACAACTTGTTCCAACTTCTAAGGGACACAATTTCAACTTTTTAATGTAACAATTTCTGCGCCAAGTTGGAAAATATACTCGCGCATAAAAATAGCCCTTTATGTGTATTTAATTTTATCGAAACTTTTGAAAATCTGATCGGAATACGTTATTCCAGCATAGATTGTGACCCTTATACCAGCAGAAAAAAAAACTCATTTTAATGCGTAAAACGTTTATCGGGCTATAGGGCTGCAGGGCCGATTCGAACAGTGGCGCTTTTTTAAATGGTATTATTTCACTGGTGTTATTAGCTAGAACTAGTGCAAGATAGGTAGCGGGAAAGTGTTGTATTATATATGTAATAGGATGATTTTACAACATATATTTTTCCATATAATTGTTTTTATTTATTTTATCTAAAATTTTTGAAAACAATTTGCTTTAAACCTTCGAAGGGTTCTGATGAGTAAACAGAGCTGGGTAAAGCACTTTTGGAAAGTGCTTTAATAAAGTGCTTGAAGCACATTCGGTGCTTTAAGTCCTGTGCTTCAATTACTTCTGGAAAAGAGTATTTGGTGCTTTGTGATTAAAGCATTTTGTACAAATGCTTGTGGCTTTCAAGCCTTTCGGGGAATTCTGGAGGTACTTGAATTACTTTCAAAGTGCTTCAAATGCTTTCAAAGTGCTTCAATTACATTTGAAGCAATTGAAATTAAACATTTTCAGACTTTTTCAGAAATTAAAGCACTTTTAAAAGTTCTCGAATTATTTTCTTAGCTTGAAGATTTGGAAAAAAATCAATGCGTCTGCGGAAATTTTCAGCTAAGAGGTCATATTTTGATTGCGTGTATTGAAGGAATTAATAAGAGATTTTCTAACTTATTATTCTGAAGACGATACTATTATATCAGCATTTACTATCCCAAGATTTTGATTACGTTGGTTTAATGCCATCAAAGATGGTACTGCAAAAGACTTGAATGACATACAAAAAGTCATTATAGCTGCTGCTAAAAAACTTACACCGCAAACACAAACCACACAAATAGATATGAAGAAAACAGATTCTGTAGAAAGGCTATTTTCATTTGCCACATTTATAAACTCGCCCAAACGACATGCTCTAACAGATAGCAACTTGGTATTATTAAAAGCCAACATTGGTTTCCAATCTTAAGACAACTTATGTTACATTGTTATGTTTGTTTTGTATTCCTTTTCTTTTAAGAAAAAAAGAGAATTTTGTTTTATTATGTTACTTTGTTTTGTTTGTTTTGTATTCCTATTCTTTTAATATAAAATGGCTTAACTATCACTAGTTTTCTTAAAATTAGTTCTTCTATTTTTTTAAAATGACTTAAAGCTCATTTAAAAGGCTTCAAGCACTGTTAAAGGGCTTTAAGCACTTTCAAAGTGCTTTAAGCTTGGAGCTTTATCAAATATTTTTAACGTTTTAAGAGCTTCAAATACTTTATGGGTATTTGATGCTTGATGCTCGGTGCTTGACGCTTGGTGCTTAACAGTAAAAGCTCTCTTAAAATAAAAAGTATTTGGTACGTTCAACTCTAAAGCACTCGATTGAAGTGCTTTGTGCTTCGTAATTTAAGCACTTTCCAAAACTGCTTTACCCAGCTCTGTGAGTAAAGCTGGCTAGTTTTTTTCGTGCTAAAATATAAGTTGTACAAAATTTCCTGATATTTGAAATGAAAAAAATACCTTTAAATTCGATGTAAAATTATAATATATTGAATTATTTGTAGCTGTCCACATAGTTCCAGATTTGTTTCGTTATCAGTGAAAGGGTTAATAAATTATTACAAAAATAAAGTCAACTTTTTCAAACGTAAGATTCTGAACAACAATATGTGTCGCTGAAATCACTATACAAGCAAGGATTTCAACAAAATTTGTATGCTTTTACGGTATAATAACACTGAGAGAACAGTTTATTAACATTAAATAAATTTTATTTATTGTTAACAAATGACATTGTTGGATATGGCCTAACTTATCTATTTTCATGGCAAACTAATGGTATCTTAACGGATCCCAAACAAATATCTATTTCAATATTAAATGATATTGCTTTCGAACTAAAGGCACATTTGTTAATTATTAACAAATATCACTTCAAGTACAATACACCGCTGTTTTCAATAAGTTGCATATGTTTATTATTAAATAATATTACTTCAATTTTAAAAACTGTTCTTGAATGTTAAAGTGTTTATATTGAATATCAATATATATTTTATACACCATCAAAAGGCATTTGTTTGTATTTATCCTAATGTCTTATCTTTAAAAATATGTATCGTATTAATGTCAAATAATTATGTTTCAACTTAAAACCTCGTTTTTGTATGATAAGTTTTTATATATTGTACATTACATTATTCATTGTTATTGATGACTTATATCTGTTAATTTTGAATATATTGTTTTTTTACCTTAAGATGGATTTTTTTTACATAAAGAAAAAGAGAGATTTTATCAATTATCATTAAGTCGAAATAGTTTCAGTGGGGCGGAAAGTTGTATGAAAACAATTGTATCTCTCACGAAAAAAATTGATACTACTTTTAAAGAATTCTAACTTTAAAAAGAGTATACTTTTTTTCGTGAGAGACATAATTGCTTTCATATATAACTTTTCACCCCACTCAAACTATGTCGACTAAAATGAAAATTGATAAAAGCTCTCTTTTTCTTTATGTAAAAAAAAATCCATCTTAAGGTAAAATAAAACAACATCAACATCTGGTAAAAACAATATATTCAAAATTAACAAATTATAAGTCATCAATAACAATGAATAATGTAAAGTACAATATATAAAAACTTATCATACAAAAACGAAGTTTTAAGTTGAAACATAATTATTTGACATTAACAAAATTGATGCACTTATATACACATTTCGACAAAAAAATTGGCATTTACCCCTTTTTCTTTATGTGAAAAAAATTTCCTAACAGCTGTTGTTCCTATTCAAATCGTTTTGTTGAAGACTGATAGAATTCCAAGTATTATTCTGATTTGGAGGTTCTCCTGTTGTCAAAAGAGTATGTTCAAAAATCAAACGTCAAATGATTAGGAAAAACTTTAATAAATATAACATCAGATACAAAAAGGAACATAAGATTCTTAAACTATTTATCACAAAGAAAAATCATATATCCTCAGATTCGGTTTGATATCGTAGATGAAAAACGTGGTATGTTTTGAAGCAAAAGTCTATATACCTTTCTAAACAGAAGCAACATTGTAAAGTTGTCCATTGATGTACACATAAACTTTTTTTTATCACTGTTTCACTTCCCTCTACCACAATGAAAGGCTGCACACTTATATCTAGATCTGCCAGTTTCTCAGTCTTTGATTTAATTTTAGATTCTATATCACCAGGTAGCTAAAACAAAAAATAAAATAGTGAATTTGCTAAGTCATAACCACTAAGAGTAAATGCAATTTTAAAATGACACACACATTTCCCCATAAATAATAAAAATACTTTTATTTTTTTTGGAATTCTAGAAAAATTCCACAGATAGAAATGTAGACTTTTTATTTTTTGTGCTTCAAAACTCATACTCACAATTTGTAATGAAATTTGAAACTCGAATTTTCGGAAGATTGCAGTACCATTTTTGTGAAAATCAAAAAAACAATAATATAACCTCCAAATATTGAAAAATTACATTCATTCGTCGGTTGTTCTCACTGGTCTGTTTTTCTCCTATTTGCGATACAAAAACTGTATTCATTTAAGTATTCGGACATGTACGGATCATTAATTAAATGGCAATGGAGAATTAAAAGTACCCGGTAATTTTAACCTAACCTCAGATATGTCCTGTATCGACTTGTGATATTAGTAAATAAAATATAATAATTTTGGAATTACCATGGATAACTTAACAGTTAATAAATATTATTTTACAACATACATTCATATAATAACTAGGTATTAACAAATATTCGAAAATATTGCATATCATGTGACTAAATTCATGACTTTTCATTGGCGCAGCCATGTTTGAATGAAATAATCACTGATATCGAACCGACATTCATGAGCTTCCATTTTTAACGCATGAATCTGGGAACTTGCATTTATATATATATAACAAAAGAAACCAATTACAGATCCCGAAAACACTCTCATAAAATTCTCAACAGAGGATGCCTCAAATAAAAATAATTACCATCGACAAGATCCACGTCACACAGCCATTTTGTACGTTAATACGCTTAAATCAAAAATAAGAAAACAATGAAAATTTCATTTGCACATGCACTGCGGCCTCATTGCTAAATATTAAGTTTCTACTACATTCGGCATAAAATACAAACGAATATATCATTTACCTTGGAATTTTTCCACATAACATCCAATGATTGTTAGAAGTTAGCACCAAATTTTTATCACGAATCTCATCTACTAACTGTTTTAAATAATGATTATCCACTTCTAAAGCGTCTTTCCCATCAATATCGAATTGCATTATGGGCCGGATAACCTCACTTTCGTCCGTGTTGACGTGTTTATCGGATAACGATTGATTTTCACAGCAAACCCTTCGTTGCGAACAACTATAGTGGAAGATGGCGGCACATTGAGAACATTTAACACTTTTTAAGACTTTTTTACCACAATAAGAACACACATTTTAAGCACTTGAGTTTCCCGTCTCTGACTCGGGCGCCATCTTGTCAATTGTATGTATAACGGTTCACAACTGCACCAAATATTTGTTTCTGAGAAACAAACATATCTTATTCATCAAATAACTACATGTTTGCAAATATTTTTTAACCAGAAATAAATGTACATTTAACAATAATATTCTTGATATTTTGGCAGTAAGAAATTAGTTTGTGACAAAATGTAAGAAGTTTTAGACAAACGTATATATTTATATTAAAGAAATCAGCTCGCAACAAATCCTTTGTTATTCGTGAACTACACATTTTCAAATGGTATTGTTGTATTTAATAAGGTTGATTGACTGTAAGAAATATTTAACAAACCATACCCAAACAAACCTATTCGTTAAGCATAAAGTAACCGTTCTCTCAGTGAAGAAATAAAAGAAACTTCAGAAATTACAAAATTAATTTTAACCCGGTTTAGAGTATTTGTTTATATTTTTATATGTTTATGTTACTGTTTTTCATGTATCAGGATTATTCAGTAGTTTTATAGTAATAATTCGCGGGAGAGTCACCCAATCAACATTTTTGTGTTGTACGACACTGATGTTGCGGGTCGTAAAAGTTTTCTGCTCACAATTTCACTCAATAAATACATTTTTTGTCACTTCTACTTAGTGAAAAAATCAACTCGAAAGAGGGTAAATATCGACCTTGCGAAAATTATTATTTTCTTTGGCGCCAAATCGTTGCCTGAATATAAATCAATTTTTTTTTGCTGCTTGGGTACAATATATGCCCCCAGTGAAATGTCTACGTGTAATGGATAGGTAGGATTTTATTCTTAATTTTGGAGTGGTTGTCCATTTGGATTATCGCGAGTTTTTTATGTGCGACCAATAATTTTTCTCACCAAAATGTTTTTTTCATCATCGTGCGTATTCAGCTGCCACTCTTGCTTGAGGTAAATTGAGTTTTCTTATTTTGAACTCACTGTATATGTTATGTAGTGAAGGTACTTTTCATTAATTAATATTATCACAAAAAATATTAACGAATAGCACATTTTACTAACGGTTGAATTGTATTGGCTGGAAATACTCACATAACATTTTAATTACGCTTGATTTGTTTAGGCGACAGTTTTCAATTTGCTATTGATGAAATTTCCACCCTAAACCACAATATCCGCTGTTAACATGAACTTCAACGGAAACTCCTTAGAAGTTCGGAAAACTTCTTTAACTAGAAACTACGTCCAAACTTTAATAAGTTACCAATGTAAGATTGAAGTACGTATTCGTTAATATAAAATATACCAATAACGTTTGAAGATGTACGGGGCGTTTCAATGAGAGAAATTTATTTATGTTTATGTTTCAATTCTAAAAATATTAAAATTTTCCAAATATTCACATACCGTAGTATAAATTACTTTTCGATTTAAAAACAAGACTATCATTTCCAAAAATAAAGCAAGCAATAAATCCATTGTTAAAATCACAAATAAAAATAGTTAAAATCCTTCGTTACTGTATCCGTTCTTCCTTCTAACATAACAAACAGACTGTTCGGAACATAATGTGTACAAACACATATAAACCAGCTGTTCCAGTAATTAATTGGAAGATAAATTTTTCAACCACCTGGACTCCAGTAAGTATTTCTAAAGATAGAATGGCCCAAAATAGAATATAATCCGAACCTGAAATAAATTTGGTTTTGAAAGTGGTACACTTCCTGACCGGGGTCGGGTTAAAATAGAGCTTTATTGTTTTCTAATCTTTTCTAATAGTTTGTAAACAGAGCGAACAAGAAATTTTAACCAATTCAATTCAGTTGAGTCCAAGATATGAAATACAAATATAGGGGGACAGGAGCTCAAAAATTTATTTTGCAAGAAAATCCGTTAATAATCTACCACAAAAATACTGCTTGCAATTATATCCTGTTTAAAATCGCAACTGTCACTAGTATACAGGTTGCGCCAATTATTTCCACTCGATCTCTAGCACCGAAACTAAAAGAGATATCAACAAGATTTTTTGTAGGGTTAGACAGTGTCACTCGGACTACAATTTTAAAATATTTTGATGTGTACAGGGTGGCTAATTTTTGTGGAATGAAAATTAATTTGGTTTTTTTATATTGAACACCCTGTATACAATTATGTCTTCTGATTCTACTTAATATTAGATTTACGGTAGTTTTTTGTATTTGTAAATCCGACGCGGCGTTGACAAGTTATTCCTATTTTAAGCAGATTTAATGAAAAAACAGCACTTCAGAAATATTAGCACAAAAACCACATTTTTTAAAAAATTCCTCAAAAAAGCTACTATGATGTAAATGAAACATGCACCTATCACAATAATCACACAAAATCTTCACCTGTTGCACAGGGTGTTTGCCGATGGCGTGCCAATAGTCTAGTTTTCAAATAGCAATAACTTAATTTTTTCAAATAGGACACCCTGTATATTTTTCTTCAGTTAGAAGCTCTCCCTAATACGCATTAAAAAAATATAGGGTTTTGCACATCTAACTTTACTGTATACTTTAATATATTGACGTTAAGTGACAAACAACATATTTTACACAATTTTTAATAAGAAATCAAGTTACCTATGAAAATGACAGTAGGTATATTTTGTTATGGGATTAATTGTCAACATAAAATTTTGTATTGTATCACGTTTACTATATTTAATCGGTATTGTGTATAAAAAATGGATTTTAATAAGAATTATAGTGTTCAAGAAAATATTGATATGATATGGATACTGGGTGAATGTCAAAAAAATGCGTTTCTTGCTAGTAGGGTCTATCGTCAAAGATACCCAGAAAGACGTCATCCACAAAAGGATACTTTTGAGAATTTAAAGAATAGATTTGATAGAACAGGAACCGTCAAGTATGAAAAACATTCACGTGAAACTACAGCTGTTACTATTGACAACGAATATAAGGTAATGATCAGTATAGTTGAAGATCCCAATATAAGCACAAGGCAATTAAGCAATCAGTTAGATATTTCCAATACCACAATTAGACGCATAATAAAAGAGAATAAATATCACCCCTATCATATCCAGCTTCACCAAGAATTGTTACCACGTGAATTCCCGCGTAGAGTGGAATACTGTAGATGGTTAATAAACAAGATAAATACAGAGCGTAACTTTTTAAACAAAGTTTTATTCTCCGACGAAGCCACGTTTCATAAGAACGGTTGTATAAATAGACACAACTTCCATTATTATTCGGACCACAATGAACATTTATTTAGAACCACATCACAGTATCGATGATCTTTGAATGTGTGGGCGGGAATAATAGGTGATTATGTAATTGGTCCCTATTTCTTTGATGGGACTGTAAATGGAGCTATATTTTTAGATTTTTTAGAACATGATTTTCGCAACTTATTGCAAAATGTGCCTCAAAATTATCGCAACGGAATGTGGTTTCAATTAGATGGTGCCACACCACATTACCTATTAGATGTTCGCAATTGGTTAAATAGGGAATTTCAGGATCGTTGGAGAGGAAGGGGAGGACCTATAAATTGGCCTACTAGATCGCCTTGCCTTACACCTTGCGATTTTTTCTTGTGGGGTTTTATTAAAAATATTGTTTACAAAGAAGAGGTTACCACAAAAGAAAATATGAAAGAAAGAATTACTGCAGCATTTAGACAGGTGACCCCTGCAATGGTGAGAGATGTGCGTAAATCAATGAAAAAAAGGGCAAGAAAATGTATAAATGAAAATGGAAGACATTTTGAACACCTACTAAAAATTTTAACTTTCACTATTGTAGTTTTCTTACGATTAAACTTTGTAAAATTTTGTACTTATTAAAAATTGTATAAAATATGTTGTTTGTCACTTAACATCAATTATAAAAGTAAATAGTAAAGTTAGATGTGCAAAACCCTATATTTTTTTAATGCGTATTAGGGAGAGCTTCTAACTGAAGAAAAATATACAGGGTGTCCCATTTGAAAAAATTATTTCTGAAGTGCTGTTTTTTCATTAAATCTGCTTAAAATAGGAATAACAAATACAAAAAACTACCGTAAATCTAATATTAAGTAGAATCAGAAGACATAATCGTATACAGGGTGTTCAATTTAAAAAAACCAAATTAATTTTCATTCCACAAAAATTAGCCACCCTGTATACATCAAAATTTTTTAAAATTGTAGTTCGAGTGACACTGTCTACCCCTACAAAAAATTTTGTTGATATCTCTTTTAGTTTCGGTGCTAGAGATCGAGTAGAAATAATTGGCGCACCCTGTATAATAAGTAGAATACTAGAACTTGCGCTACAATCTTGTTTTAATTTTTTTGAGCTTCTTCCTATTTATTTCTCACAGGAATGACTTTAAAAATTGAAATTTCCAACGAAAGTCTGAAACAGCTCAAATTCTACGTAGGGCAATATAAGATGTAGTCGAGAAAATCGTCAATAACATCTAAGATTCATGAAAATTCTAAAATTTTAAAGCGGAAACCTCCATAGACCAACAGCGCAACAAAAAATTGTACCTATATCTAATATTTCTAATATAACATGTAAAACATTAAATGACGTAAATTTAGCAAATCTCAGAGTGAAAAAAATATTATTACATTTTTTATATGATATCGATTACACTTTGACCGTAGCTGTGGTGCCGTTCGGGTCCTGCTGAGCTTATATCAGAAAATATCTCAGCAGGACATTCACTGCTCCACTCGATATTATATACTTATCCGAAAATTTATTTTCTCCTGAGGGCGTTCTAATGGCAATAAATTTCCAGCGTTGGGTAATATTACAGTCTCCGTACAACAAATCTATCACTAATCAATAATGGCATTAAAATCGATCGGCAGATGAATTTGTGTCAGTATATTTGTATAATATTTAATTCGTAAAAAAATGAATCCAATCTCTTCACTTTAAAATAATGGTGCAGACAGTTTGAAAATATTTTGCGTTGTAAATATATATTTTGAGGTTTTAAATCTTTGAATTACCACAATTTTTTCTCTTTCGATTCCTTTGTTGTAATTTTTAGCTTGACAAGCAAACTTTGGCATTTAAATATGATTACATCAATCACAACAGATTTTTTATCAGAAAACACAGACACCACAAAGGCCTAACAACAAAAATCTTACAAGGAGAAAATCCAAAATCGATGAACGTCCAATTTGCTGCTCTCCATATTCCCACATACACACAAACACACAAGGAACCTTCTAAATCAGCTTATGCCTTGCAAGACCTCCTTATTTGAAACTATAAATAAACATACCGAACCGTCGTAATCTTTCTATTGTTATATCGGACATTTTACGGCTCCAAGGGCTTCGCGATGCCCTAAATGTTCTTCCCTTCGCCATTCAGCCGTTGTCTTCTAATAATATCGTTCGACGAGCTGCTCCCTTTTGCCGCATTATGAACGAAATTGAAACTGAAGTCACTCGAATTGTTAGAATTTGTCAGAAATAGTGATAGAGAAAACGCTCTCCGAATATACGGTTAGTTGCGAAGTAAATGTTTGGGACTAATACCACTTAATAAAGTAGTTTAATACATTTTAAATTGTGATGGTCGTAAATGGCGACAAGATTTTGGGGAAAGGAGGAATTTAGAGTAGAATAATGTAGAGGCAAAACAAGGTTAGGAATGTATTTGTGCTAAAGGGGGGTCAGTATTTTGTTCATTAAGACTTTTTGTGTCCCAATGAAAAGGAAAAGTATAACAACTTATAACTTTAAAAGGATAAAAGATAAGACTGTGTGGTTTTCACTGATAAGTATGGAATTTATTTATAGAAGTGCAGCACAATAAAAAAAAGAAAATATATCAAAATTTTAGACGATTATTCAACAAATCTTTAAAATCAACTAATAATTAATTAATATAAATATGATCATGGGCTTAAAATGAAAATACATGGCACTAATTGTATTATTTTTCTCATCAAAATGAATAACTGACATCATTAGTCATAACACACTTACTAGTGCCATCAAATATATTTTTCTTGACCCTATGGCATATAAATATTAAAATATCGATATAAAATACTCTCCAGAAAAAAATTATTCACGAACAAAAGAAAAAAACCGCCCATTAAACCCCAACCCAAAAACAAACGTATCGAATTTCTTAAATACATCTTCATTTATCATAACGGGTTTCGAGCCAGTATGGACAGCGATTTTCTTTTGTTTTTCGTTTCGTTGCGACGCCTTTCTGGCACATGAAATATGAGAGCATCTTTTGCTTGGCTGACCACTTACTTCCACGAATGTGTGACTTACTGCGCGAAGAAAACTGGAACTCCTGCATAATCGCGTTCATAAAATTTAACGAGAAACTGTGCTTCAAAAGTTTTCGCGTACTCGAGTTTCTGAGGGCTGCGGAAGCTTTCTTTCTACTATTTTTATTCTTTTTCGAACTGGTTTTATTATTTCTAGAAGTTAGTCCATAAAAAGTATAAAAATTTTGATTTAATTTTCTATTTGGTACACGGATATTTTCGTTAGATCAAAAATATGTTGAGTTGAATAATTCTTGTCTAATAATTGTTGTTCGGGATCACCAGAGCTCGTCGCTCGAGCCGCCCCTGTCCAAATCACATGGACCACGATGGGTCGGGACCATGAGCGCCTGCGCGACTGTCGACGCGACCATGCGCGGTTGTCTCAAGCGAAGTGACTTTTGAGAAAAAAGTGTGCTCGAAAAGACAATAATTTTATGCCATTTTATTACTGTTTGATATTATATGTTAAATCTACATTACAGTCCATAAATAATATTTGAAATTAAACTAGAGTCTTTCTACCTTCATTCACGAAAATACATGGTCCATTCGAAGCCGATAAGGATAAGGAAGAGTGTAATTATAATACACCTGTTCCGGCAAGATACCGCTTCCATGATGCACACAGTAAAAAATGGCGATTGCTGTTAAAGTTGGAGGATTGCTAGCCAGATAGGCATAAGGAAGAAGAACTCGGGTGAGCTTGTTCCTTAGTACTTTTTTCCTTTATACTTTTTTCCTTTGACTTGATGCAAAAATAATGCACAATTATATAAGCTATTTTTAGTATTTTCTCAAGCTGTGAGAATATTTCTAAGATATTTGTTACTTCATTTACCTATGATACTTGGTTTAAGAAGTTGTTGAGTTACTTGTTCGATAATTTGATAATTTTATCGGGTATAATAAAGTTGTTTTAACATTTAGTCACAATGAGTGACGACGATTTAGCTACGTTAAAACAAAAACGAGGTCAAATAAAAGCTCAGTTGACAAGATTTGATACTTTTTATAGAAGTTTAACATCAGATCCCTTAAACGAGGTTGTAATAAAAGAATTGGGGAACAGATTAAATAAAATACAGGCTTGTTTTGAGAATTTTAGTGAAATTCAAAATACTATTGATATTTTAAGTCCGACCGACAATGATGATGAAAGATTGTCTTTTGAAAATTCGTTTTTTAATCTAACCGCGATGGCTGAAATGATAATTGAGAACTTTTACAAAGAGTTAGCCTCGGGAGCGGAGAATAACCGTGAGGCTAGATCGGAAAACGGATCAGAAACGAGTCAAGGTGGTGCGCGACAAAATATAAAACTTCCGACTATAAAATTACCGGTCTTTGACGGGGAATATGACCGATTTTTAGAATACCGCGATCTATTTACTGCGCTAGTTGATCGTAATACAGATCTAACAGACATAGAAAAGTTTTATCATTTAAAAATGTCGCTAAATGCCGAACCGCGTAAATTAATTGCAAAGCTAGACATGACTGCTGATAACTATACAGTGGCATGGACGCTTTTATCAGATAGGTACGAAAATAAAGGTATGATGATCCATAATCATATCAAAGCGATTTTCGAGGCACCGACTTTATATAAAGAGTCTCATATCGAGTTGAGACACTTAACCGATAATATTAATGATCATTTATTGTCATTGAAAACGCTAGGCGAAAATATCGATACATGGGATCGTCTCATCCTGTACATTATCTCCCAAAAAATAGACGAAAAATCCCGATGTCAATGGGAGTCTTATAAAATTGAGGGTCAATTACCAACGATGAATGACATGAAAAAATTCTTAAACGAGAGATGCAATATATTAGAAAAATTGCATTGTGATATTAAACCAAAAAACTCGGCATCTGTAAAAAGTGACAAATTCAAAAAATATAATAATAATTCTAGCTACTCATTGCACACATCTGAGCCGAAATGTTATTTTTGTAACAAAAACCACACAATGTATGTGTGTGAAGAATTTCTCAAGCTCTCAATAGATAACCGAATTGCCGAAATTAATAAAAGAAAACTCTGCAGAAATTGCTTCAGTCCCAGTCATGAGACGAAGACTTGCCGCTTCAGAACGTGTGTTAAATGTAAACAGAAACATAATTCTCTAATTCATTTCGATAAATCAGTCACAAATCAAAATAATATTTGTCTGACGACAGAATCTGATGACAATTCAAAGGCCGATACGGTATCTTATGTCGCTACTCCTGATAATAGTTTTATTGTGCGACCATTAATACAACAAGTTTTATTATCTACCGCTGTAGTAAAGGTAAACGTGAATAATAATATTTGTAAAGCTAGAGTTCTCTTGGACAGCGGGTCTCAGAGTAATTTCGTCACTCAATCATTTTGTGATAAAATGGGTGTGATTATGCAACCCATAGTTCATTCTGTTAAAGGGATAGGAGAGGGTTTGGTAAAGATAAAAAACCAAACTAATATTAATATAACTTCTATTTACAATGATTTCAATATTAACATAAATTGCTTAATAATTAAGCAGATAACCGAGAAATTACCTAAAGTATCTTTTAATAAAACCAGTCTAAATATCCCTAAAATCTTGAATTTAGCGGACCCAACGTTTAATGAAGCTAATGATATTGACATTCTTTTGGGCTCTACTATATTCTGGCAAATTTTAACTACCGGTCAAAAAATATTAGGAAATAATTTGCCTGTTTTACAAAACTCCAAATTAGGCTGGATTATTGCAGGTAATTTAGGAGGCAAATCTGATACTTCTGTAACTCATTTAATTACCGATTCTAAATGCGAGTTAAATGATCTAATCTCAAAATTTTGGGTTGTAGAGAACGTTAACAATAATAAACCGGTTATGTCTGATGATGATAAATACTGTGAAAGCCTTTTTGTGAATACTTTATCTAAGGACAATTCCGGCAGGTTAATAGTTAGAATACCGTTTAAAGATAATATTAAAGATTTAGGGAATTCGAAAGAAATAGCTAAAAATAGGTTTTTTAATCTCGAAAAAAGACTTGCGAAAAATCCGGATTTGCGCGGAGAATATGTCAAATTCATGCAAGAATATATCGAATTAGGTCATATGTCAGAACTTTCTGCTGAAGATTCTGAAAGAAATGAAGGTTATTTCATACCACATCACGCAATAATTAAAACCACGAGCCTTACAACGCGATGCCGTGTTGTTTTTAATGCCAGTTGTGCTACTGATACTGGGTTATCACTTAATGACGTTCAATATGTGGGACCAGCCTTACAGAATGACATATTTAATATTTTGGCTAGGTTTAGAATACACAAATTCGTAATAGCAGGCGATATCTCTAAGATGTATCGTCAGATTCTGATACATCCCGAAGATAGGTGCTACCAAAAAATCTTCTGGAGACCTGAAACAAAAAATGAGTTAAAATGCTACCAATTAAATACTGTTTCTTATGGAACTGCATCAGCTCCATTTTTAGCAGTAAGGTCTTTAATCCAAGTGGCGAAAGAAAATTACACAAAATTTCCGATGGTGAGTAATATCATCGAAAACGATTTTTACATTGACGATCTGTTAACTGGTGCTAGCTCAGAAACAGAACTGTTATATATTCAGAAAAATATTTCTGAAATATTAGCTAAATCAGGATTTGAACTGCGCAAATGGCTCTGCAACAGTGAATCCATTTTAAATAAATTCGCGGTCAATAATAATACAGAGGCTACTTTTATTCCCATTGGAGAAAATGAAAATAATAAAACGCTAGGAATCTATTGGAATGCTCGTTCTGATACTTTGCAATATTCGGTCTCAGGTATGAATGAAAATATACTCACTAAAAGAGGTATTTTATCCACCATTTGCCAAATTTACGATCCTCTTGGTTTGATAAACCCGATTATAGTTGTAGGTAAATTGTTTATCCAAGAGTTGTGGAAATTAAAGCAATCTTGGGACGATGAGGTTCCTGAAACTTTAAAAATATCCTGGATAAATTTTCAAAATGATCTTCAAATCATTAACAATTTTAAAATACCTAGAATGTGTGTTTTTTCGGAGTACTCATTTATCGAACTTCACGGCTTCTCCGACGCCAGCGAAAAGGCTTATGGCGGAGTAATATATCTAAGATCTTTTGTTCCTACTCGTGGATATTTTGTGCACTTGTTATGTTCGAAATCAAGAGTAGCACCCCTTAAACAGATAAGTATTCCACGGTTGGAACTATGTGGTGCGGTTCTGATGGCTAACTTGATGAATAAAGTTTGCGATGCGTTGCCACTTGAGTTTAGTAAGAAATATTATTGGACAGACTCCACTATTACGCTAGCGTGGATTAAAGCGGAGCCCATTAACTGGAAAACGTTTGTTGCCAATAGGGTTACAGAGGTCCAAAACCTATCAAACGTTGCTGATTGGCACCATATAAAAGGGATTGATAACCCTGCCGATTTATTATCTAGAGGGGCACACCCTCACGTCCTAGAACGCTCCTCTTTATGGTGGCATGGTCCGCAATTTTTGTTGAATGATTTAGAACTATCTCATATTGATACAACTTCTACTCTCGAAATTCCTGAACAGAAAAAGGTGTCTTCTGTTTCAATAGCTCTTTTAGAGCCTAATTTTATTGTCTCTTTGCTAAATCGTATTTCTAATTACTTAAGATTACTTAGAATTACTGCATACGTTTTACGATTCATTAATAATATTAATGTAAAAAAATCAGATAAATACACAGGACCACTTACAGTTGCAGAACTAGATACTGCGTTAAAACTCTTAATCAAGACAATCCAGCTTGAATGCTTCCCTAAAGAGTATACCTCACTTATCAAAGACAAGAATCTTTCCCATAATAGTAAGATCCTCAATCTGAAACCGTTTCTTTATGACGAAATTATTCGAGTTGGGGGGAGACTCATCAATTCTACTTGTTCTTTTGATAAGAAACATCAAATTCTCCTGCCAAGTAGCCATCCGTTAACCGACATGATAATACGACATTATCATCTCAAACTGTTGCACTGCGGTGCACAAATGTTATTATGTGCGGTTCGCGAAAAGTTTTGGCCTATAAATGGAAAAAATATATGTAAAAAAATTGTACGTACCTGTGTCAAATGTTTTCATGTAAAACCTCCTTCACATGATTATATAATGGGTAATCTCCCATCATACCGTGTAAACCCCTCCCTTCCGTTTTTAAATGTTGGTCTAGATTACGGAGGACCGTTTCTGATCAAAGATCGGCGTGGGCGTGGTTGTAAAACCACCAAATGCTATATATCTTTGTTTGTATGTATGTCCAGTAAGGCGCTCCACCTTGAGCTCGTTACTGATCTTACTACCGACGCTTTTATGAACTCACTAAAAAGATTCATGTCACGAAGAGGTAAGCCTCATAATATTTACTCAGATAATGGGACTAATTATGTTGGGGCGAGTAATGAGTTGCAAGACTTATACAATTTCTTAAACCAAGAGGCAGCAGATATCGGCGCTATGCTGGCAAACGAAAGAATCGTTTGGCACTTCATCCCGGCTTATTCCCCTTCATTTGGCGGTATTTGGGAAGCCGGAATCAAAAGCACAAAATTTCATATAAAAAGAGTTATTGGAGATTTGCTATTTACCTATGAAGATTTTTCAACTTTTTTGTGTCAAGTCGAAAGTATTCTTAACTCCCGTCCTTTATGTCCCCTCTCTTCCGATCCTCATGATACGATACCCTTAACCCCAGCTCACCTGCTCATCGGGCGATCGTTAATTGCTATCCCTGAAGGGGATCTTACTTCTCTTCCAACTAATCGCTTGGATCAATATCAACGAGTCCAAGCCACCGTACAGTCCTTCTGGAAAAGATGGACCAAAGAATATTTATCTGAGCTCCAAACTCGCTCAAAATGGAAATCTTCCACTGATGTAAAATTAGAACCTGGAGTATTGGTTCTTCTAAAAGATGAAAATCTTCCTCCACTTAGATGGGCTCTCGGACGTATAGTCAAGACATATCCTGGCTCTGATAACATCATTCGAGTTGCGGATGTCCAAACTCCTAAAGGAACCTATCGACGAGCTGTCAACAAACTTTGTGTTCTTCCTCTCCAACCTTAGTTGAAAATAATGTTTCAAGGTGGGCGGAATGTTCGGGATCACCAGAGCTCGTCGCTCGAGCCGCCCCTGTCCAAATCACATGGACCACGACGGGTCGGGACCATGAGCGCCTGCGCGACTGTCGACGCGACCATGCGCGGTTGTCTCAAGCGAAGTGACTTTTGAGAAAAAAGTGTGCTCGAAAAGACAATAATTTTATGCCATTTTATTACTGTTTGATATTATATGTTAAATCTACATTACAGTCCATAAATAATATTTGAAATTAAACTAGAGTCTTTCTACCTTCATTCACGAAAATGACAGATATGCCATACTTTAAAAAGGTCTATTCGTATTGAGACGAGCACAACTTTGAAGCGACACCACCGGTATTAATTTGAACCTTCACGAAAAGCATAATTTTGTTTATTTACCTGCAAGTCGAACGTGTGTTTTGATTTTGTGCTTCGTGTATTTTGCTGTTATTTGTTAGTTAAACGTTAAAAATGCCCAATAAAAATAATACAAACTATTGCGTTTATGGGTATACCTCTAGGAAATCTAAAAATCCGGAATTACACTTTCATTATGATCCACCCAAGAAGCAACAAAAAAGGTGTCATCGAGGAAGTTGATCGTCGTAAATTCCGGAAAAAGTGTAATCAATTTTAAATCTGAAGATTATATTACAAAATCAGGTAAGATAAAGATTAGCATTTCTGAGATTATTTCTTCATTACTACTGAAATGTTTTTAGGAATTATTTCAAACAAAATAGCACCCAAGTAGTGCAAAAAGTGTGTGCCATCACATCATTTGCCCAGTAAGCCACTTGATGTTAAAACCATTAAATGTGCAAGGAATGATGGTTTGTTAGAAGACAGCAAAGTGTTGCCTATAAACTAAGTAAACTTGTCCTTACAAACTGTCGAAACTGTGTACAGTTGTACTTTTATATATGTAAACTTAAAATCTAATTAGGTGTGCACATCATTGCTGATATTTCAACTTATCATTTTTCTAAAGGTAATATTCAGTAAAATAAAACCTTTGTCACATCATAATTTTCAATAATTATACAGTTACAATTAGTAATGAATTATTATAATAAAATGTTAAATACTACTAAAACTGAAAAATTCAAAGTTAGCTTTGAACTTATGTTAAAATAAAGGATTAAAAAATATACATTTTGTGTTTATTTTGAAAAAAACAAAGTAGATAAACGAAATAAAAAATTTTGCAACATACATTTGATGGCCTATGAAGTGTTTTAAGCCAAGAAAAAAATTTCTTAATTTTTTATATTTTAATTTGATATTGATTTAAAAAATAATTTTGAAACAAGGAATAGGATATATTTTACCATAAATCAATCAAAAGTAGGTTCTTAGAAATCATTTTTTATTTAAATCACTTTTACAATTACAATTATTATCTTGAAAAAATTGAAATAAAATTTATCAGCAGAAAACTGTTGTATGTTTCTTTGGTATATGATTTAGCTCCCTTCCAATATCATTCTATATTAGTAGAGGTGAAGATGATAATACCTCTAGGCTATATTCATCCTGAAACACAAAAAAAAAGCACACAGAAACAGAAGTAAACAATAAATTTCTGAAAAACGTAAGATATGCTAAATAAATAACCTCAATTTTAGAATAACGACACAAAAAACAGGTTCAATTGAGTCTAAATACTTACATGTACAGGTATATTATTATTATGGTAATTTCCAAATCAAAAACCTCAAACAATCACAAAAAGTCTTAAAATACTACAAATAAACCATTCACTCAGTATTCGCTTCTCGTCCTAACTGATACGCCCTCTGGTGAAAACTGCGAAAACTGAGCTAAGGAGTAGTTTTGACATTTTGGGTTATTTCTTTAGCGTTGTTAAGTAATTTTCATAGTGTTTTTGTCTCGTTTTTACAAATAATTTTGATTTGTTGATCTTTTTTATAATGAGTAATCATTATTGTTGTGTACCTAAGTGTTCATCATGGGGAAAAAGAAATCCTGAACTAAGTTTTCATTCGTTTCCAAAAGCAGGAACGTCCAAAGTTTTTTTTGAAACCAAACTTGGCAATAGAGAATTAGTGGATAGGAAAAGATTGTGGATCACAACATTAAAAATTGGCAAGAAAGTTTCAAATACCATGAGAGTGTGTTCTCTACATTTTGCTGAAAGTGATTTTATTTAAAAAGGTATGGTAAAAATATTTAATTATTATTTACCACTTTGCTTTGATTTATTATTTACAGTTAGAGTAAAACGGAGAACATTAAAGCCTCATGCTATAACTTTACAAGAACATAAGAGGTTCTCCACTTTTACAGTGTTAGAAATAGATAATTTCCCAAACCATATATTTCTATCCACTCATAAGTTTCTATGGTCTTTCCCGCTAAAATAAGATGTCCTGCATTCAGGACATTTTCACCTTCAACTACAGATTTGGAATTAGCCGATCCGCCCAAATAGTTCATGAACTCTAAAATGCTTAACTTCATTTCTAAAAAATAATGGAAACAATAATTTGAGACTAAAATGTATTTGAGTAAAACTCCTGACTACTACTCACCTAAATACAACTCACACTAAACACTAGACAAAAACAATACACAATTTACACCTAGAAATAATTCAAAAAAACAAAACTGATACCAAATAAACAACTTAAATACACATGAAATATCCCATAAGAAAGCACGAAGTAAACAAACTACTACTCCTTAGCACAGTTCCAATTTCACCGCATGAGCGCTGCAATCTTAATCCGAGTTACCTATAAATTAATGCACTATTTACCAAAAATTACGCGTTTCGTGTGAACAGCTGATCGACGTGTGGCGCCGCCATCGGTAATTATTTGTCTCAATAGTGCCATACAGGGTGGGCCACGCTCAACGGGACGGAGCTTACTGGGAAAACGAAAAATGTTATGAAAAAGTTATTTGGCAGGAGTACGTAGGTTAGTAACGACTACATTTCTAAATTAGTTAGACATATACAGGGTGTTCCAAAAAAGCGTGATATATCAAAGTTATGTTTTTTTAATGGAACACCCTGTATTTTATTTTATTTTTGAAGTATATTGAACAAAATAATGTCACTTTATTAAGGGCTCCCTATACCCATTCTTGATAGTTTTCGATTTAAATGACTATTTTTGCGAAATTAATATGGTTTAAATACATTCATTACACTTCGTCCCATAAAAATTAACTAACGCATTTTTGTTTATTAATTGCCAATTAGGAAGGCCATCGATACGAATTATTGTAATGTAAAGTTTATTTACAGGGTGTTGTTAATTGAGAGTTTCATGACAATACAATATTTTATACGATTACTGCGTTATTCTAAATGGGACACCCTGTATTTTGTTATTGTAATAAAAGGGTAAAACAATTCCCTTTCAAATTACTACAAGGTTTCCTATACCAATTTCAGACTTATTTGCATTATTATACCTTCATCAATAAAATCGGTAATTTTATAACACGTTTTCATTAAGTAAGCTATGAAATAGACAAAACAAATAACTTTACAACAAATGTTCAAAATGGTGCCCATTTTGTTCGATACATAATCGGACTCTCTTCTCAAAATTTTTTTTTTACACTTCTTAACATTTCTGGCGTTACGGTTGCAAACGCTTCACGGATACGAATTTTCATATCTTGGGCAGTCGTGGGTGGAGTCTGATACACTAAATTTTTATGTACCCCCATAAAAAGAAGTCCATGTTGGTTAAACAGGGAGATCTAGGGGGCCAATTGTTAGGACTACCTCTACCAATCCACTTTTCCAGAAATTTTCGATTTAAATATGATCTTACAATGAGAGAAAAATGTGCGGGATCACCATCGAGCTGTACCCACATTCTGCTTCTCACATTCAAAGGGATATTTTCTAACAGAACAGAAAAATCTCTCTGAAGGAATCTGGAAAACTTACGTCCATTTAAAATGCCATTAAAAAAATACGGTCCCACAACATATTCTCCTATTAATCCTCCATAAACGTTTAAAGACCATCGGTTTTGACGATCTATCGTTCTAAATTCTTTTTTATTTTCGGTACTGTAATAGTGAAAGTTGTGTCTATTCACTAGTCCACTATTATGGAACGTAGATTCGTCTGTGAATAATATTTTATCGTCTTCTCCCGCTTTTTCGAGAAACCATAAACAAAATTCCAATCTACGGTGAAAATCCGTTCCATACAAATGTTGGTGCATCTGAATGTGGTATGGATGGTAACAATGATTTTTAATAATTCTTCTGATACTAGTCCGACTTATTTCCAATTCCCTGGCCATAACTCTTGTGCTAGTGTTTGGTTTTTCAATAAGTGATTGGAGAACTTCCAACTATGTATTTTCGTTGCGAGTTACGAGCTTTTTAATATCTCGTTTTTTGTAAGAAACACTGCCGGTTTCACGAAACCTTGCTAGCAGCCTTTCATTTTGTATCTGAACGACAGCTAATAACACGGTAAAAATTAAACTATTGTCACAGTTTGACAGCAAACTAGTGTTTTGTCTATTTCATAGCTTACTTAATAAAAACGTGTTATAAAATTACCGATTTTTATTGATGCAGGTAAAATAATGCAAATAAGTCTGAAATTGGTGGATATTGGTATAGGGAACCTTGTAGTAATTTGAAAGGGAATTGTTTTACCCTTTTATTACAATAACAAAATACAGGGTGTCCCATTTAGAATAACGCAGTAATCGTATAAAATATTGTATTGTCATGAAACTCTCAATTAACAACACCCTGTAAATAAACTTTACATTACAATAATTCGTATCGATGGCCTTCCTAATTGGCAATTGATAAACAAAAATGCGTTAGTTAATTTTTATGGGACGAAGTGTAATGAATGTATTTAAACATATTAATTTCGCAAAAATAGTCATTTAAATCGAAAACTATCAAGAATAGGTATAGGGAGCCCTTAATAAAGTGACATTATTTTGTTCAATATACTTCAAAAATAAAATAAAAAACAGGGTGTTCCATTAAAAAAAACATAACTTTGATATATCACGCTTTTTTGGAACACCCTGTATATGTCTAACTAATTTAGAAATGTAGTCGTCACTAACCTACGTGCTCCTGCCAAATAACTTTTTCATAACATTTTTCGTTTTCCCAGTAAGCTCCGTCCCGTTGAGCTTGGCCCACCCTGTAGTAGCGTGAAACGATTCACATTTATCGTCCCTAATTTTAAGAACAAACTATTTGCCGATGACACTACATTCATACATTCTGAAAAAAGTATGCTTAATGTACATTTTTTAATATTTTAATCTTAACCGTCAAGAAATACATTTAATTAAAAGTTTTACCACATGAAGTTAATAACTCGGTTTCCTTTATTCCATTACCTTTTTTCATTAGATCCATTATGTGGAAGAATGTCAGCCTAAAGCGATTTTAATATCGCCATCCCTGAAATAATGGAGGACGACACTGTAAAACGAACGTTAAAACCCCAATCGAATTCAATAACTTTTGACGCGTCACCGATTTAGACACCATTTCCTAAAATTAAAATGCTTCAAGATTGAAACGTTTTAATGCTGTAGGGTGGATCAACAGAATAGCGCGAGTATTAAATATAACGATTATTATTTTGTGCGAGTATCATCACCTTTATTCTGAAACTAAATGCCAAAAATAAGAAGTTAAAAAAAATTCTACATTTCTACATACCTTGTTAAGATGTGTTCCAAAAATCAAAGATATACAGTTGTTAGTTTCACAGTAATGAGGGATCAAAATCAGCGGCGGCGCCACGGGGGGGCAAAGGGGGGCAGTATGCCCCCCCGCCCTTTACAAAATGTCGTTTTTGGCGCCCCTTCGATTTGATAACTAGTGATGTAATTGTTGAATACCAGTCTTTTAGTTTATTATTTAGAGAACTTAAAGATAATGAAATTAGTGTAACAACTGAAGAAATATTACCATATATCATTTCAAATGATCTTGAAAATGCATTTCCGAATCTAGTCAAATTGTACCGAATATTTATCACCATATAGTTGCGTGAAATTAGACGAAAATATTCTGAAAATGGATGTAACAGCTAAGTCAAATTCGCGCACATTTTTTTTACTGAATTGGCAATAAATAACCAAAGAATCCTCGAGTTTTCTTAAAAATTGGAGAAAATATGTATTTTTATGTCGGGTAGACATGGTAAAAATTTTTAAAAAAATTTATTTGTCCAGCCAAAATCGCCATTTTTCGAAAAAAAATTGAATTGGCCGCCATTTTTGGAAAAACAATAGTAGAGAAAAGAATTTTATCTTAAAAAGAAGGATTTTGTGTGTACTTTTGTCTAAGAAAATCCAACATTTTATTTATTTATTTAAAGTGGCCAATTTATGGAATAATAAAAAAATTAAAATTCGATTTTCATTTTTTTCCAATTTTTTTATCACTATATTTATGCTTGATTCTCTTAGAAAAACTGTATTTCAGCCCAAAAAATGTTTAAAAAAATAAAACAAATATTTCAGGTTCTAAAGTAAGATTTTTGTGAGGGAACGAATCAATATAAAAAATGAAAATCGAATTTTTTTTTATTATTCCCTAAGTTGTGCACTTTAAATAAAGAAATAAAATGTTGGATTTCTTAGACAAAAGTACACACAAAATCCTTTTTAAGATAAAAATTTTTTCTCTACTATTGTTTTTTCAAAAATTGCGATCAATTCAATTTTTTTTTTCGAAAAATGTCGATTTTGGGGGGGCCTTTCGGCCTCTCGGGGGGTCCTGTCAGCTGTCAATTCAGTTAGATTAGATCTGAACACTAACCTAACTTTTCTAGGCACCTGTCTTCACATATAGGGCTTCACAGCTACCGTTAGGGCCTCCGACCCCCTTTTAGCCCACCCCCACCCTTTATCGGTCGCAGTACGTGTTTTGCTTCACTACTCTGAACAAATACATTTTTTTTTAATTTTTACCATGTCTTCCCGACATAAAAATACATATTTTCTCCAATTTTCAAGAAAATTCGAGGATTCTTTGGTTATTTATTGCCAATTCAGTAAAAAAAATAATGTGCGCGAATTCGTTTTTTGAGGTTTGACTCTTAGAGCCGGAGATATTTAAAAAATAGTGAAGCAATCCACTCGAAAAATACCAAAAATGCCGTTTTTGGCACATATCTCGCGAAGCTCCAGCCCAAATTTATAAAAAAAAAATTTACAAGCTTCTCTTTATGTATAAAATCGAAAAAATTAAAAAAAATTGACTTAGCTCTTACATCCATATAAAATTCTAATTTCACTTCACTAATAGGCACTAATAGTGTAACTGCTGAACGCACTTTTAGTAGATTGAAATATATAAAAACCTATCTTAGATCCACAATAGGTGAACAAATGTTGAACGATTTGGCAATATCAAATACTATTAAACGAGCAAGGTTTGTATGTGTGTGTGTGTCCAGAGGATCTCGAAATCCACTCGTCAGAATTCAATGAAACTTTCAGGGTAGACTAATTCCTATCTAAATCGGCGAAAAATGTAGGTCCCATGTCTGTGAAAATTCGATCTTCCGAGATATTTACAAGAAAAGTTAAGCTTTTAGTTTTATTTCCTAGTAACGGCACATAATAATAATTTGTTTTTATAGTAATATATACTATAAAGGATAGATGAGTACAGTCAAAGTGGGGATATAACGTCACATTCTATAGGCGTACTTTGCAAAATAAGTTTCTATAATATAAATAAGGTGACAGCATATCAAATATATATACGCACTTCGTAGATTAAATTTTGAAGTTATATTATTTACAAAAAATAAAAATAAACTTTATGCATCCGACACTTTAACATTGAACGAATTAAATTTAACCAATAAATAACAAGGAGGATTATATGTTGGGATTAAATTAAAACTCTTGGCATTAAAAGTAACGCTTCAGTACTTACCTAAACTCAAAGATAAAAAAAAAGTTAGTTCAAGAACTATCTTTAAAAGTCACTGTCTTCACTAAAACTACTGGCATCACTATAATTGTCTTTTCTGATGTTTATTATTATCGGTTCTATTAAATTATCCATTGATATATCCACTTTCCTAAATGAATTTTCCACATTTTTAAACATGATCAATGCATTTTCCCCAATGTTCTCTATTTACATCTGAAACTGCCTTCAAAAACAAATTTCGCACATCAGGAAATTTAAATGTTTTATTGTTTTGAGAAACATAACCTTTTAATAATTGAGACCAGATCAGTTCAATGGAATTTAACTCTGCGTGGTTCGGAGGAAATCTGAGAATTTTAATTCCTTTTTCTCTGGCCATCTCATCCATAATATATTTTTTGAATTTGTTTTTATGTTGCCTTGCTATTACTAATAATTCTGCCTTCAAGGATTTAGGAGGACTGATAATATTTTTAGAATGAAGCCATTTTGAAATATATATTAATACAAAATTCTGAATCAATTGAAATACATACGATACGGCTATGAATAAATAAAGTCTGACTTATCTGTCAAAATAACAAATTTATTACAGTAAAAACCATGGAAACAAGAATCTCGACAAAAACTATATTAGGCCGATCAGATGTATTAAAATTTAAATTTTAACTACAAATAAGCATTGAAGGATGAGGTAAAAATAAAATTTTCTTCTGTATAGTATAGTAGTAAAAAGGTTGGACTTTATTTAATTTCTGGCGTTTTAATCAGAAAGAATTCAATTTTAAATTTGTCGCTTTATATAAAAAAGGAAAGGTTCATTTGACGGACATAAATAATTTGCTTGTCAAATTACAGCCATCTTATTAATTCAAAGTTGAAAATACAACGTTGCCAATTCAATTTCAGAAATCATGGGTTTAGGTAAATATTTATAGGAACATTGAGTAACACTGTTAAAATGGACACCTGTCTTCCCTTCCCCGATAATGTGAGACTACCCCTGACGGCTACTATTTTATTATGCGGACAGTTTTAATATTTAAGTTTTCATGATCAGCGAGAGAGAGAGAGAGAGAGAAAGAATTTTTGAAAAAATATGATATCAATATCTGCCACACCTCGAGAGTCTGGTCACAGGTATTTGTGGAGGTTTTTACCCAAGTATGAATATCAGACCTATAATTTTCCTTCACTGCAGATCAAAAAATAATAAAATCAATTGAACATAGAGTTTTTCTTATATAGTGATAAATAGAGTGAGCTGAGCGATCTTCTGTTGACGGGACGTGTGCCCTACACGCTGCTGTTGCACGTCCCGGAAACGGGGCCTGTCCACCGTGACAATTCGCGAAGATCAAGCGTCAGTAGAAGTTGCCCTAAAAGGGTGAAATCCCCAGAAACTAGGCAACTTTAATGCATTTAACTAACCTCTGTGACAAGCAGTTGATAAACGTCAACAACATCTGCAGCCAATTGAAAATTAACACTGACAGCTTTTTTAATTTTCCCGCCTACTTTCAAGCCAATCGCCAATCAACTTTTTATTTATCTCCCTATCAGTAGTTCAAGTAGATGTCGCCCACTCCGTGATTTTCGCGAATGAATTAATAATTTGTCATGTTATAAATATACTTAAATTATATACTCATTGGGCTGCTTAAAAATGTAGATTTGAATATTAAGAGCGAAGCTCGGTGACCAGATATTTAAGCATAAAATCAGATCATTAAAAAAACTTGTATGTGCCCCCCCTGCCCTTAATTTCTAGAACCGCCACTGATCAAAATATAAAGTTCAAATTTGTTGCCTCCTCCAGCCAAAACCAATACAGATAGCATTTCTAAATATAATATAATTAATTTTCTATTAAAAAATAAGAAAGGTGTTCCACCTCCCCATATTCTCTGGTATGTATCTTCTTCGTGCAAGACCGATAGAAAAGAAAATTGTAGAACTATTTTCTATGACAACATTTTTTGTTACGACTTCTCTATTTTTCGAAAGATTTAATTTACTCTAAAATAAAACATCCCGAGGTAATCTCAAATCCTGATTACAAAAGTACAAAAAAATTCGAAAAACTAATTGCCTGAGATAATAGAGTTTCTGAAGGCCAGTCGACTTTGCCTTGCTTTCTGAAATTCGATACACACAAGTATATTTTCCGCGTGGGCTGAAAAAAAACTCTTTCATGTAACTTTTTGGTTGTTTTATTTTTGCTGCGCATTAACGTATATCTCCTCTTTTTTTTATTAATTAATATCGGAAAGTTGTTTTTACCCAGTCGGCATTTATAACTAAAAATCAATTTCATGTAAAAGTTGCAATTTTACGGTATAGCGCTGACGATTTACCGATAGTCATAATTTATTCACAAGTATTAGTCATTTTTATCGTGTAATAAAACTATTGCATGTACAGGGTGGCCAAATAAGAACGCGAGGTACTGTATCTGGGAAAATATCCATCGTAGAGGCTTGCGGAAAAAAAAGTTATAACTAAAATGGCCAAGAGAAAAACTTGGAAAATATTTTCAAGTTTCTAAAATGGCCGCTAGGGGACGTACCTGCGATCTTGAAGCTAAGAAAGTGATGTTTCTGTGAATTCCGCTATATTAACCTAACAAAAGAATACATGATCTTTAAAGTAGAGGATAATCGGAATCTTTTTTGTTTGACAATTTTTGCTGCATCTCTAAACATAAAGTGGTGGGGGGTATTCAAAGGTTTCAGTAAAAAACACCCTGTATATTCGAAACGGCTGAGCCGATTTTAACAAACTTGGGCTAGTTGAAAAGAGCTATTCTTGGGCTAAAAATGCTATAATATTTGAAGTTTTTTAGTTTCAGATGTCGCCGCTAGAGGGCTTTTTTTTCGACATTTCGACAGAAATGGTTAATTTTCTCAAAAAAATTAGATGCATTGGTATGATTTCTTTTTCATGAAAAAGTAGCTAAATGATGCCTAAACAAGCTCGCGAAAACCGCATCTCGGTATCTTGTTCCTAACCTAAAATTTAGGCCAAAGAAAATTTTATACGGAAATCTCTTAAATTTTTATTTTTTAAACTAATTAATTCCTTTTATTTTGTAAGTTGTGGCCCTAAAAAGGACCGAATTAAAAAAGAAAGGTCCCCGTAAATGCTCGAAATTCTGAAGCCTCTCATGGGTAGACAAAACTGCAGCTTCAATTTCGGCTCTCGGTATGTTACGTAATGGATTACGAATCCGATTTTTCGTATCTCTCTGGTCGTAGGTTGAGTCTGAAAATTCAAGACAAGTTAAGTATGGTGATCGCGCAGGCCATGGAAACAGACTTCTTCTTCCAATCCAACGCTGTTGTAATACTGCATTAATATGCTCTCACACAATAATGGAGAATTTTTACTTCTAATTCTTTGGACCGATGAAGCCACCGTTAAAATCTGCACAATATGCATTATTGGTCTGCAGAAAAGTCGCATTGGTTGTGTGAAGTTCAGCACCAAGGACGTTGGAGTTTAAATGTGTGGTGTGTCATACTGGGAGGCAGAATTATTTTTTTTTAGCAATCCCTAAGTGGCAATATCTTTCTTGACTTTCTGGCCAATAAATTACCGTTGTTGTTGGAAGATGTTTCACTGGAAACACGTCAAAACTTGTTTTTGCAGTTGAATGGTTGCCCAGCACATTATGCTGTTATTGTGCGAGAGCATATTAATGCAGTATTCCAACAGTGGTAGATTGGAAGAGGAAGTCTGTTTCCATGGCCTGCGCGATCACCAGACTTAACTTGTTTTGATTTTCAGACTCAACCTACGACCAGATACATATGAAAAACCGGATTCATTACTGCATTACGTAACATACCGAGAGCCGAAATAGAAGGTGCAGGTTTGTCTACCCATGAGAGGCTTCAGCAATGCATAGAGCGTGATGATCAGCATTTAGAGCATTTACGGGGTCACTAAAAACTTTTCTTTTTTAAATCGGTCCTTTTTAGGGCCACAACTTATATAATAAAAGGAATTAATTAGTTTAAAAATAAAAATTTAAGGGATTTCCGTATAAAATTTTCTTTGGGCTAAATTTTAGGTTAGGAACAAGATATCGAGATGCGGTTTTTGGGAGCGTTTAGGCATCATTTAGCTACTTTTTCATGAAAAAGAAATCGTACCAATGCGTTTAATTTTTTTGAGAAAATTAACCATTTCTGACGAGATGTCGAAAAAAGCTCTCTAGAGGCGACATCTGAAACTAATAAAACTTCAAATATTATAGCATTTGTAGCCCAAGAATAGCTCTTTTCAACTAGCCCAAGATTTTTTTGGTAGGTTAATATAGCGGAGTTCGCACAAACATCACTTTCTTAGCTTCAAGATCGCAGTTATGCCCCCTAGCGGCCATTTCAGAAACTTGGAAATATTTTCCAGGTTTTCCTCTTGGTCGTTTTTTTCCGCAAGCCTCTACGATGGATGGTTTCCAAGATACAGTACCTCGCATTCTTATTTGGCCACCCTGTACATGTATAGTAAGGTATTTTTAAACTCATTTAATTCTGAACTTCCATTGCGCCTTTAGATACAGGAGAGTCAAAAATGGTTCTAACAATGTGACCTTGAAAAAGCTGGATTGTAATTTCAGCCGGCTATATTTTATGTAAATTAATTTCGTATTTTATCCCACACCCCTGAGTATTTAGGATATGGATCTGAATTTAATCTATGTTATTTGCTGTGTTAATATATTTTATTTAGTAAAAACATTCTAAATGAAAAATAACACATTGCAGTAATTAAAAAGTTTAAATATAGCCAGAACTTTGTATAAAATGAAAAATTCTATTATAATTATTACAGCCGGTGGTGTTGGTTGCAAAAGAAACAAAAGGTTATCGTGATGCAGCTGACATACTTAAAAATGATAAATGTTTTCTGGAAATTTAAAATCCATTTCATGAAAAATTACGGAGTTGTTACATAAACAACTCTGCGAGTTTTTGTTTTTTGTTTGTCAAAATGTATCCAGTCCAGTGTCGGATTGTTCTCAATTATTTCTCTTATAATAATGCATTGTGCACAAGGCATGTTATATCAATTTAATTTTGCCTTTTGAAGTCTAAATGCAAAAATTCATGTCTGTTCGGAGCAGGTTATATTAATTCCGGCGATTTAAATCAGTATATGAACGAACAAAGAGTTTTTTTTATGAAAAAATTATTTACAGTATAGAGATTTAGTTCTTTAATATTCTAAATCGCGGATTTTTCTAATCCAAAAATACAGGTTGATTCATTAGTGCGACAAAGTCCAATATCTTCTAAATCATTAAAGGTATAAAAACAAAATTTTAAAAGATTGTAGCCAGCCTTAAGGCTCATATTTTAAAATTAGTTGCAATTGTACAGGGTGTTCCAGAACACCGCGCCAGATCAAAGGTACATTTTTTTAAATGGGACACCCCGTATATTACTTTAAATTTGAATTCTGCTTGACTTCGCAATTGCAATAATATGAAGTTGTAATAAGTTATAAAATAGAAAAATTATGTATCAGCGAAAAGCGTAAACTTTAAGTTAATATTTTTTTCTAAAACGTCATTTTTAGAAAGAATATTAACATAATTTGAAATTTGTAAAATATCTGGGGAGAAGATATGGTAATTTTTGTCTACAGGGTGAGTATTCTCGTTTTAGCAGCATATTAGAGTTTTTATAAATTACTCTGAATTTAGGAAGTGTAATTATAGCAGAAATATTTTATTATTTATTTATTCAAATCCTGTGTAACAAAGAATAATTAAAATCGATTTGTATCAAATTAAAGTAATTTATTAGGCTTGTTTTTATAGCTTTATTTACATTACTGATCCCTGGATGTCAAGTTCAGCTCATAAAACAAATATTTTGTACAAAAACAATTCAAAACTGTTAATGACTATATTCGTATGTGTTTTGTTTCAGAGAGATAATTAATGATTATCCCGCATGTATTAATAATACTAACTAATCAATTTTATTTAATTTGGAATTGTAAATACACATCTGCTAACTGGATAAAAGTAGGTTCGGTTTACCAATTAAATAAATTTGATTTCGAAATTTTGATAAAATCGATTTTTAGATTTCACTTAATTTTCACAACTTTTTGCTATATACCCATATTTTTTTTTACGTTTTTACCAAAGCCAGGTGCAATTAAGACATCTTCCGTGTAGATTATTCAATGTTTTTGAATATACTTATTTTAAACCATTTTTTATCTACAGGGTGATTCATTAGTCCAATATCTTCTAAATCATTAAAGGTATAAAAACATAATTTTGAAAGATAGTAGCCAGCCTTAAGGCTCATATTTTAAAATTAGTTGCAATTATACAGGGTGTTCCAGAACACCGCGCCAGATCAAAGGTACATTTTTTTAAATGGGACACCCTGTATATTACTTTAAATTTGAATTCTGCTTGACTTCGCAATTTCAATAATATGAAGTTGTAATAAGTTATACAGGGTATTTAAAAAGTTCTGACCACTTTTTCATGAAAATCGTAATGAGTTCAACGCTCTGTATCTTTTAAACAACACAAATGCAAATTAATCTTTTACATTCATACGACTGTGATGGTCGTCTAGTTTAATAATTCACTAGACCTCCTTTCATATTTTGAAAACCGTATGCAGGGCGAGTCCAAACTCGAATACATCATTTTCACACCATTTTTAAATGGATCACCCTGTATTTTATGTCGGCAACTGAAAGCTATTTTACTATACTTTAAGTTTTATTAAGTATTCCCTATGCCCAAACGGAATAGTTTTTGAGATATTTCAAATTTATTATTAAAAATTGTACTTCCATTAAAAACCACCTAAGTATACAGAATTTATTTACTTCAATTAACTTGTTAAATAGTATGTTGCATAGAAAAAGGTTTTACCAGGTCGATAAAAGTACCTAAAAGTTTTACTAAATAGTTAATTACAAAAAGAACCACATCGTCAGAAACGTTTTTAGCAATAATAACTAAGTAGGCTTTGAAATATCAATAAACATTGACAGGTTGCTGTTTTGTTTGTTAGTTTTATGACATATGTGTATTCAGTATTATTTGAAATAAAATGAATTTCCCTCATGAAATCTTGATAGATTTTAGGGGAAAGTAATAAAAATTGTTTGCTGGCAACGAGAATTTATCATGAACGTTATCGAGAACGCAGACAACCAAATAAAATTGCTTTCGAAAAGTTATTAGAAAGATTTAATCGTACTGGATCGGTGGACTATGAGAAGACAGAAAGAACAAACACTGTTATTACAGAAGAAGCTACAATGAATGTTTTACTAGATCCCCATACAAGCATCCGTACAATCTCAAGGGAACAAGAAATAAGTTACACCTCAGTGCAAAGAATTCTGTCAAGAAATCATATGCATCCTTATCACATTCAGTTACAACAGGAGCTAAGAGGTAATGATTTTGAGAGGAGGGTACAGTTTTGTGAATGGGGTCTTCAAAAAATACAGAGGCAAGCAAATTTTTTTGATTTCGTGTTATTTGGTGACGAGGCGACATTTCATAAAAATGGATTTGTAAACAGGCACAATTTTCATTACTATGATGCATCGAATCCTCATAATATCGTCACCCTCAGTCAGATTAGGTGGTATATAAATGTATGGGGTGGTATAATTGGTGACTATGTGATAGGACCTTATTTCTTTGAAGAATCGGTAAATGGGGAAGTATATTTAGATTTCTTAGCAAATCGTTTACCAGTTCTTCTGGAAGACATTCCCCTTCGTATACGTCAACAAATGTGGTATCTACATGACGGAGCTCCTGCTCACCATAATGCGCTCATACAGGGTCAATTGGATGATATGTTTCCAGAAAAATGGATTGGACGAGCAGGCCACCAAGATCACCAGAGTTAAATAAAGTAGATTTTTTCTTCTCGATAACGTTCATGATAAATTCTCGTTGCCAGCAAACAATTTTTATTACTTTCCCCTAAAATCCACAACATATCTATCAAGATTTCATGAGGGAAATTCATTTTATTTCAAATAATACTGAATACACATATGTCATAAAACTAACAAACAAAACAGCAACCTGTCAATGTTTCTTGATATTTCAAAGCCTACTTAGTTATTATTGCTAAAAACGTTTCTGAGGATGTGTTTCTTTTTGTAATTAACTATTTAGTAAAACTTTTAGGTACTTTTATCGACCTGGTAAAACCTTTTTCTATGCAACATACTATTTAACAAGTTAATTGAAGTAAATAAATTCTGTATACTTAGGTGGTTTTTAATGGAAGTACAATTTTTAATAATAAATTTGAAATATCTCAAAAACTATTCCGTTTGGGCATAGGGAATACTCAATAAAACTTAAAGTATAGTAAAATAGCTTTCAGTTGCCGACATAAAATACAGGGTGATCCATTTAAAAATGGTGTGAAAATGATGTATTCGAGTTTGGACTCGCCCTGTATACGGTTTTCAAAATATGGAAGGAAGTCTAGTGAATTATTAAACTAGACGACCATCACAGTCGTATGAATGTAAAAGATTAATTTGCATTTGTGTTGTTTAAAAGATACAGAGCGTTGAACTCATTACGATTTTCATGAAAAAGTGGTCAGAACTTTTTAAATACCCTGTATAACTTATTACAACTTCATATTGTTGCAATTGCGAAGTCAAGCAGAATTCAAATTTAAAGTAATATACAGGGTGTCCCATTTAAAAAAATGTACCTTTGATCTGGCGCGGTGTTCTGGAACACCCTGTACAATTGCAACTAATTTTAAGATATGAGCCTTAAGGCTGGCTACTATCTTTCAAAATTATGTTTTTATACCTTTAATGATTTAGAAGATATTGGACTAATGAATCACCCTGTAGATAAAAAATGGTTTAAAATAAGTATATTCAAAAACATTGAATAATCTACACGGAAGATGTTTTATTTGCACCTGGCTTTGGTAAAAACGTAAAAAAAAATATGGGTATATAGTAAAAAGTTGTGAAAATTAAGTGAAATCTAAAAATCGATTTTATCAAAATTTCGAAATCAAATTTATTTAATTGGTAAACCGAACCTACTTTTATCCAGTTAGCAGATGTGTATTTACAATTCCAAATTAAATAAAATTGATTAGTTAGTATTATTAATACATGCGGGATAATCATTAATTACCTCTCCGAAACAAAACACATACGAATATAGTCATTAACAGTTTTGAATTGTTCTGTACAAAATATTTGTTTTATGAGCTGAACTTGACATCCAGGGATCAGTAATGTAAATAAAGCTATAAAAACAAGCCTAATAAATTACTTTAATTTGATACAAATCGATTTTAATTATTCTTTGTTACACAGGATTTGAATAAATAAATAATAAAATATTTCTGCTATAATTACACTTCCTAAATTCAGAGTAATTTATAAAAACTCTAATATGCTGCTAAAACGAGAATACTCACCCTGTAGGCAAAAATTACCGTATCTTCTCCCCAGGTATTTTACAAATTTCAAATTATGTTAATATTCTTTCTAAAAATGACGTTTTAGAAAAAAATATTAACTTAAAGTTTACGCTTTTCGCTGATACATAATTTTTCTATTTTAAAATAAAAATGCCGCAATAAAATTATTAATTTTTTGCTCAAATATACACAAATTTTCTTCCACTCATCGATAAAAATCTCATTACAAAAAGATTGTTTTTTCGAGTCTCTTATTGAAAAAGTAATTTCGAAGGATGTTAAGAGTTTTATTTTGATTATATACTCAATTTATTTTCAATACCCTAACAAATCTTTCATTAACAGACACCCATTTTGTTTGTTTTTTTTTTCGTTTTTCCGTTATTCTAATTTCGAGGATCTCTAAATTTACCACACGAGTTGATTATATAGACGAAGTTCGGTGGCTGCTGTTTATTACTAGTTTTATTTTCAATCAATCTATGATGGGTTTACATGATTTTTTGTTTAGTCGTTTTACGATATTTTGTTTGGACTCACTAAGAACATAAATACTTTATTGAAAAAACCTCAATTCGCAGCCGTAAAATTGACTATTATATAATCTTCTGATATCGTACCATTTTTGAGTTATTTATGTAATAGATTGTTCACCAATGTTGGCTCCAATCTTCAAAAAAATTACACAACTTTGAATATAATAATAACAGTAATAATAAAAATATCCAGTTAAATAACGAAATTTCTGCATATACCCCCTTAAAGAAAAACTCCCACAAATCTTAATGGAAGACAATATACAGAGACGGCTAATGAAAATCTTTCTCATTTTGGCAGTGGAGCGGGGCTTATTTAATGATTCATTTGTCATTCTTGTCTTGAGCCTCGCAGAGCCATAGAGCTGTAGATAATAAAACCCTCCGAATTGAATGAATAGAGTCAACAAAGTTATTCCATTACGTTTCAGGTGTTTTTTGGTAATCTCCTAAATACAGAGGGACCATAGACGTAGCAAAGGTATGGTATAAGGGATCTACTTCTTTAAACGACATATTTTTAATAGCAACATTTAGGATTTGTTTGAAAACAGTACTTTTGTGAAGTTATATTGTCCGAAATTAAATTTTGTGAACTGTATAGTACAATAATCCTTACACTTTTCTATTGTTTTAATACTTTATTGTATTTTATTTATTTTGAAACTCCCCATAGCAATTTGAATTGAATTGTATCAGATCAGAAATCATTAAATAGCAGGAAAATCGAAGACATTAGGACCATATAAAAAAAACCGAAAATTTTCTACAGAAGAAACCAAAAATCGATATTCTCGGTCATCACGTTAGGTCCGCCTATGAGCTCAGTTATTATTTTACTAAAATATGAGCTTCAGCAGCTAAAAGGGAAGTTCATGTTTTCGGAAATTTATGTTCTAATAAAATGTTATTAAATAACTTTTGAATAATATTTACATTATAATTAGAATTCTAGCTTGTATGTGAAACAAAAGGGTATCTGACCTT
Source organism: Crepidodera aurea (assembly GCA_949320105.2). Taxonomy (NCBI): domain Eukaryota; kingdom Metazoa; phylum Arthropoda; class Insecta; order Coleoptera; family Chrysomelidae; genus Crepidodera; species Crepidodera aurea. The sequence goes on along the minus strand of OX439475.1, from coordinate 1,342,864 downwards.
AAAGAGAAAGTTTACAAGTTTTAAATTTTGCAGGTGAATCCATATTTTTTTCAGTGTGGTGGAATAAGTTTTTTTGGCCATAGAATGGTGGTTTTCACGGTTCATAATAACATGAAAATAGGTATGTTAGAAAAAAAATTATCTGCATTTTCGTCTCTTTCAACTATATTCTTTTGGGCCGTACGAACTTTTAATTTCGACATTTTTTTATTTAGAACATCAAAAAAGTATAAAAAAAATTACTTGACCCAATATTTTAAAAATAATAAGATCTAGAAGAGTTAAAAAAATATATAGAATGTTCCATTTAAAATAGAGTACTTTTATTTCACCATAACATTATGGGTGATCCTGTATATTCCAAAATATTTTTAAAATATGGAAATATCAGGAAAACAAAATATTTGTCTTTTCACATCACCAAATTATAAAAGGTATTTTATAGAAAAACTAACACCTTAAATTTTAATGCTATCAAACTAAATTAATTTTCAAATACGTGGTTTAAAAATATTTCATTTATATTTGCTTGAAAAAAATAACCAAAAGAAAGTTTGTAATTAATAATCACCATAATTGCCTCGTAATAACGTCGTGCAAGAGAGTATCAAGACGAAAATGGAGTTTTAAAATTGTTTGTGACACATTTACAATCTTCTTTGCACCTATAACGACTTTGCACAAGAATTTATGTCGATAATACACCGCCATCGTTACGAAAGTCAAAGCACTAAAGGTACAGTTCTTTTAATTAATAGGTACAATAAATCCTTATACCTACGGTGCTAGCAGAGCGACCAATCTCTTGGAAATATAGAGACTTTCCCACTTATGAGATGAATATATGGATATTTATTCAAATTATAATGATGTGGATACAGATTTTTGACTATGCTCTGTACAAAAAATGCGTCGTAAAAACAGAGCTTGTAATACAAACAAATATTAACACAACGGCGGATCCAAGAGTAGTATGGGCAAATGGTTCCTTATACAAAATTCATTCTGCGTAAACCAAATTTTAATTTTTTTGATTTTTTTTGTAGAGTCTAGGTCCATTTATATCAAAAAATGGCCCAAACATTTTTTTTTCGGTAATTTTCCCCCCGTCCGTTTGTTCTAGAAAGAATTATTCGTTATCTAGTGGGCGAATCGATTTGTTAGATATGTAAGTTTTTTATGTCTCTCTCTTTCTCTCCCGCTTGAGAAGACAAGTATTAATTTAATTACGTCGTTATGAGTTTTGGGTGGACGTGATGAATCTAGCGTAAGCCTAGAAAAATTCGTTAGAATCTGCGTTGCAGATATTTGGATACGTGACGTAGTGAAAAAAATATTCGTTGAGACTTCCTGTCTCAGCGCTGTTGTCAGGTTGAACGGGTTTGTGTTTCCTTTGGTTTGAAAATTAAATAGATGCGATGTTGTTGATTTGAGTTTATATGTTTAATTTGTTTTGAAAATTAAACATCCTGTAAAACTCACTTTTTCCCTCAAAAATGGCCCAAACATTTTTTTTCGGTAATTTTGGCATTGCCAATCGTTTTTTAGACAAAATTAATTCTGCGTAAACCAAATTTTAATATTTTTGAATTTTTTTGTAGATTCTAAATCCATTTATATCCTAAAAAAATCGCCTTTTCGCTCAAAAATGGCCGAAACATTTTTTTTCGGTAATTTTGGCATTGCCAATCGTTTTTTAGACAAAATTCATTCTGCGTAGATTCTAAATCCATTTATTTCCTAAAAAAATCACTTTTTCTACATCGTACTTTAACGAAAATCTGTTTAACCCTGACCAATAAAATTATTTCCTTTCGAAATCAGTAAAATGTCCTTCAAGAGCAGTACTCCGACAATTTCCCCTCGCTCTAAACCATTATAAAAAACTCCCGGACGCAATTTTCCCTCTATTCCACGTTACTATTAAAATCCACCCCTTTTACGAACTTTTTCGTGGGTGTAATAATCGAAATCGAAGGCAACAGGTTGGCATTTACTAGAGCCTTTACGGTCAGTAGGTCAGCCAGATGAAGGGATTTTAGGGTTGAATTTGATTTGAATATAGACGCTTTGAGGGATTCGGTTAGATTGGTTTCGACAAATGTATTTACACAAAGAAATGTTGGAATTCACTTAAGAAAATACGTAAATCATTTTACAAATTGTTGAATGATAAATTGGGGAGTGATTTCTTTTTATATTTGAGGGTGAAAATGCGAAAAAAAAGGAGTACTTAAATGATTATAAAAAACAAATATTCATTCTTATATTTTTTAATTAATAAATATCCGTTTTAAAATATCTTCCTACAATCACTGTCATCCACCCCTTTCGGAAAGACTGATCTCATAATTAATTAATTCCGATATTATTGCGACATTTTAAACCCAAAAATGCGTCTAAACTGTATCCCAAAAAGACTTTAATTAATCTTTCTTCGTCGCAATAAGTGTCTCAAAATTAAAAAGCCAAAAAATTCGGTGGCATTAAAAACTGCTTTTGTTTTTGTCTCTTTAATTAATGACTACTTTTGGGTTTTAGTTGCAGAAAAGGGAAAGATGAATGTACAGGAAACTGCTGGGGGTATTTCGAATATTTTTTAGGCCGGAAAAATAAACCAAATATAACAAAAAGTTCGAGAAAGATAAACTTATATACAAAAAATTTTAATAAGTATTTGAGATCTTGTTGCACAAAATTAATAAACCTTTTAGGGTTTCTATTTGCATATAATAGATTCTTCTTTAAACGTCAATAGCTATAATCAACGAAATAACCACAACTTAAACAGCATCCCTTAAGAGCAACCTGTGGCTTTCTGAAATCCACTTCCCGCTTTGGAACTTTTAAAAAAGTCTAGAGACAAGATTTACTTCTGTTCGTCGTGCACTCACTCCATCGAGAAAAAGATTGGACAACACCCTTCAAGGACCGTTTGGTCCGAAGTGACTTTTTTTACGTTGTCACCAGATGTTCAACGAAAATGGAACAAATATTTACTTAACACTACATCTTGGCGAACTTTACTCGAAGTCAACATAAAGTTAAATATTAAATGAAAGTAGTTATTTGCTTTGGAGGCGAAGTGTGCGAGAATTTTTTGAAAGGCCAATATGAGAGTTTTCGTTAGAGAAATTTGGGTGATCGGGAGTGCGTTTAGGAGTGTTTACGGGGTGGAAGAATGGAAAGTTTGTAAACTGGTTTGTAAATTGGTATACATTTATAAATTTTACGTTGGCGTAGAATAGCTGCTTTCAACAAGACCAAGTCTCCAACATCGGGTTAATACCTTGGAATCGAAATTGATACCAATATTAAATAGGACATTTACGTACATAAAGTATTGAAAAAACTGAGATAAATAATGTTCACATTCAAGCATCTTAAAAAATACATGAACTCAAGATTCTGTACCATTCACTATGGTCTATTTTTATGCATGAGAGAGTAATAAAACAGCAGTTCTAATGCAAAACTTAGTACGGTCATTTTAAATATTTTTACGGAATAATCTAAATATTTCCTAAAATTGTCATAAATGTACCTGAGCTAATACAAGTTTTGCGTCTTTTATTGGTCTTTTATAACCATAAGCTGTACAGAACAATAGAAAAAGGTTTAGACAGGCCAAAAGCCCTGTGTATTAAAGATAACATAGCCGTATCTTAAGATTATTTTCAATAAGTACCTATTTGCCAATTTTGTTTTATTTTAATTCCAAGAATTTCTTACAGTAATCGAATTATAACTAGATAAATCCCTTAGTAAGGAGGTCCAGTTGTGTATTCTTGACAGCTTACTAAATGTCGTTTAGTTGCAACATGCAAGGTGCAGTGTGCAGTCTATTGTGAATTCTAGTGTGATCATGGAAAATTTGGAAGTACCGCGTAAACGACAAAAAATCGGTCCTTTAACAGTTAATGAAAAAACATTAATATTTAATTGTTTTAAATCATTTATGTAAAAGTGTTGATGACACAGTGGAATTAGTTAGTAGTACGCTTGGTGTTGGGAAATCTACGATTTATAGAGTTGTTAAAGAAGAGAAATGTGGCGAGTTTCAAACAGCACGTAAAGCTCCAGGAAAACCAAAATTTCAAATAGAAAATCATTTGAACGGAAGACTTCGAAAGACTTCTTTAGAAAAGAATTTCCGACAGTAGACAAAGTTCTTGCCACGGTTCGAGATGATAAGGATTACCCTGAAATGAGTCGAAGCACACTATGGAAACTTTTAAAAGAAATAGGTTTTCTATGGAAAAAGCATTCCAGAAAGTCTATTTTAATAGATATAAGCGATATTGTAGTATGAAGAAGAAATTACCTAAGGACTATAAAAGAAATGAGAAACCAAAGAAGAAATATATTTTATTTAGATGAAACATGGATCAACGAGGGACATACACCAAATAAATTTTGGCAAGATGAAACTGTTACAAGTCGAAGACAGGCTTTTTTAAATAATTTATCTACTGGTTTAAATCCACCATCAGGAAAGGGGCGCAGACTGATAATAGTACACATCGGTAGTTCAAACGGTTTTGTTAAAGGTGGTTTATTGACTTTTGAATCTACTCGTACCGGTGACTACCATGAGGACATGAATGCTGATGTCTTTAAAGAGTGGTTCGAACAAATGATAGATCTTCTTCCTCAGAACTGTATAATAGTAATGGATAATGCAAGTTATCACTCGAGACTTGCAAAAAATCGTGGGATGACGGTGGTTAGATCACCACCATATCATTGCGAAGTAAACCCGATTGAACTGATATGGGCACAGATAAAGGGAGAAGTTTCAAGAAAAAATAATTCTTTTAAAATGAGTGATGTTAAACAGTTGTTTTTGGAGGCTGTAAATAATGTGAAGCCTGAAAACTGGGAAAAGGCAGTAAATCATACGATTAAAGAAGAAAAGAAAATGTGGAAGTTGGACAATATTACTGATGAAATGATCGAGCCACTCATTGTAAATATTGGTTGCGACAGTTCATCTTCTGATTTCGATTCTGATTTGGATTTGTAGGTAAGAAGTAGTTTTTATATTAAAATTATTATTTATGAACGTAACGTTGTTTAAAAGTCAAAGTTTAAACCCTTATACCTACATAACCCGTTTGACACAATATTCTTAACATACCTTGTGGAAAAATAAAATATTTTAGAAAAAATTGCACTTTTTTACCTTCAGCTGCTTAGAAGTTATAAGTAGGTTAATTAGGTCAAAATATAAGTGTACACTCGATATATTTATTATATTTATACAAAGGTTATTTCATACGAAAATACTCGAGGTATAACTTCACAAAATATTTTAACTGTCTACTAAAAGAAGTGGTACGCCTATGGATTACGAACTCTTTATTATTTTAATACTCTCTCGTACATAAAAATAGACTATAGTAGAATCTCATATTCAATATGCCTGGGGGGGGAGTGTACAATTGTCACAGAACAATTGAAAGTAATGCAAAAATACTTTTTGAAAATTATCTACAGTAGAGAACGTACATACCCTACAGAAAAACTATTCAAAGAGATAGATAGATAGATTTTATTGATCTCATAAAAATTTTACAATAAATTAGGAGACAAGTCATTTTTTAAAAAGTAATGCACTAGTAAATATAACACAAATATTTCAAATACATTCATAAAATGAAAATTCAGTATTAAAATACACTTACAGTATTAAAATCAGATTAATTAAAATTTCGCACCTGATGGTTAGGAATTTAAGTACTCATGTGTATTGTATGGACATATGTCTATTAAAAAGTTCTTAACTTTGACTCTGAATTTTGAATATGTTTTAATGTCTTTAAAATGAGTCGGCAGTTTGTTGTATAACTGAATTCCAAGAACAGTTGAAGATTTTGATGTAATATCAAGACGTCTAAAGGGTACAAACAAATTGCCTTTTTGACGTGTACTATAAATATATACGTTGCTATTACAGACATAATTAGTTTTTTTGTTATGTATTGACGTAAGCAACTCCAATATAAAAAGGCCAGCCATAGTCAAAATTCTTAAATTTTTAAATAAATGTCTTGCAGGACAATTATAAGGTGCCTTGGAGATGCACCTAATAATTCTTTTCTGGCAAAGAAAAACGTCATTAGCATGAGACGAAGCGCCCCAGACGCTGATTCCATAATTAATTCTGGATTGAATTTGACCAAAATAAAACATTCTTATATATTGTAAATTTAAAGTTTGTGTTAGATTTCTAAGCTGGAAACATTTGGAATTTAAAGTATTACAAAAATTTAGGCAGTGTGTTTTAAAAGATAAAACTGCATCAAAAGTCACTCCCAAAAACTTCACATTTTCACTTTCAGCAATATCACAGTTATTAATAGATATATTAAGGTCAGGCAATAATGTTTTTTGACGAGTACGAAAAGTTACGAAGTTAGTTTTTGAAATGTTAAACAATAAAGATTGATCCCTGGACTACGCAGAGAATTTCAACAAAGCATTTCTTATTTTGGCTTGCAATATATTTATGATTTATTCACTAAATAACAATGTTGAGTCATCAGCATAAAGTGATGTAAAGCATTCGGGCAATGTCAGAGGCAATTCATTAATATATAGAATAAATAAAATCGGGCATAGGATTGACCCTTGAGGCACGCCATTAGTGTTAATTCTTTGCTTGGAAAACATATTAGAGCCATCTTTAATAATTTTAACATTTTACACTCGATTTGATAAGTAAGAGGAATACCAGTCAAGAGCTTTACCCCTCGTCCCATATTTATATAATTTATCACCTAATATATTGTGTTGAACACAGTCGAAAGCCCGGCTGAGATCACAAAATATCGCTACCGGAATTTCACTGCGCTCAATACTCTCTAAAACTTCTGTGTAAAAAGATTCTAGAGCAGTCGATGTTGAATAACTGCATCTAAAACCGTGTTGATGATTGGTGATAACTTTGTTTTTTTCTAAAAAATTAATCAATTGCCTAAGCATTACATATTTAATTATCTTCGAAAAAACTGGCTGCAGTGAAACAGGTCGGTAATTCTTCATTATTTGTGGATCGCCCTTTTTTAATATTGGAGAAATGGTAGATTTTTTTATTTTAGAAGGAAAAATGCCTTCAGTAAAAGATGTGTTTGTAATATGAGCAAGAGGATCTACAACATATTTAGCAATTTTCTTTATTACTTTACCAGAAATACCTATTCTCGAACTGAAAAACTCTATATACAATATAAAAATAGAAAATCCATAAAACATGAACATGACGCAAGATACAAAAAAGAGAGTTTTCTACAGAAAAGACTGTGAAAACGACTGGTCAGAGATCATTCTCTTCATAGCCCGAAAACTGTTTTTTCAGGTTCCACAGACTATCAGAGTAATAAATAATTATTGCCTTTACAAAGAAAGTTAAGAATTGGTTGCAAGATTTGTCTATAGAAGAAAGACATGATCAAAATAAGTAATATTTCCATGTGATATTCATCATAGCCGGAGTCAATTGGTACTAATCCTCACCAGGTTATTTTTCATGTTTTTCTATTGTACATATTTCACTGCATTTTATTGTATTTTTTCTTATATATTTTAGTGTACGTACTTTATCGAATTTCTTTTATCATTGTTCATTGTAATTTCTGTCTATACATTTTAATACTTTTATACTTTATACTTTAACATTTTTTCTCATTCTTTTCATTTTTTTTATTATTAATATATAAGTTAGGAAGTTTTCTTCTTGGGACTCTACGATTTATTTATTTTCAATAATTGTAATTGTAAAAATTGGAAAGCTTTTAATGAAATAAATCATTATTATAATCAGAACTGTTCCTATTCCCCCTCCCCGTTTTAATATGACAGATAGAACGAAATTATCTAATGAAAAAAATATAATATTTATATAGGTAGAAAATCTTACTATGGTAAATCTTGTATTAAATAAACGATTTACTTCTAGAGGCACAAATCTAAATAATTTCCAGATTTTTATCATGGCCACTTCAGTCATTAAAATTTCTCCCGAAGCTGTGCTATAATTGGTTCTTCAGATATGGCTGAACACCATTCTTAAAGGCCACTTAGTTCTTAGGCAGCACCGGGTAGGTATAATTTTTCTTGTAGAATATCGTTTTTTTCCATTTTGGGATTTCATTTTTTCAAATTCATAATATTCTGGTTCGAAGAACACGAATTTTGCTTTAACTTTATGATATATCGTAATTTTCTAGATATTTTGATAACTTTTTCTCATTTTCCCCAACTTTTAATTATTTTCCCACTTTTTCGTCGAAAAATATTTATATTCTTGAATATCTCTAAAATTAATTTGAATCTACTAATAATAAGTAAGTAAAGTCGGTATACCAACCCATTATAAAATTAGGGCAAAAATATCATGTACCATGTAATACATACTGTAATTTTTTGCTATTACCCTTTAACAAATGAGCGACAGTTATTAAACTTCCGGAGTTCAAGACTTTCATGTATTATTGTCCTCTTTAGGAATTCGTTCGTTCCAGCTCCTAAACTTCTTAAACTTCTCTCCAAGATCCAATTATAACTTCAAGAAGCATTAGCCCAGAATTAATTGGTAGTCAATAAATGAATGCAGAAGATGCGGACATTAGCACACACTTAGCATATTAAGTTTTTGGAGAAGCTCAGCTGTCTGTAAGTGTATTTCAATGGCGTAACAAAGAATCGTTCTTAAAGATTGTAATTTATTTTTCGTTGGTGATAATACAATGTCAAATAGAATATAATATCTGGTCACCGAGCTTTCGCTCACGGAGTGGGCGACATCTACTTGAACTACAGAAAGGTAGATAAATAGAAAGTTGATTGGCGATTGGCTTGAAAGTAGGCGGGAAAATTAAAAAAAGCTGTTAGTGTTAATTTTCAATTTGCTGCAGGTGTTGTTGACGTTTATCAACTGCTTGTCACAGAGGTTAGTTAAATGCATTAAAAGTTGCCTAGTTTCTGGAGATTTCATCCTTTTAGGGCAACATCTACTGACGCTTGGTCTTCGCGAATAGTCACGGCGGACAGGCCCCGTTTCCGGGACGGGCAACAGCAGCGTGTAGGTCATAGTGGTTTCAGTGGGGTGGTTTTAGTGAATAACCGTAAGGGGTAGTCTCACACTATCGGGGAAGGGAAGAACCTTTACCCGATGTGCATAAAGCATTACCACCCGCCAAAAAAAAAAGATTAGCTTTAGGTTAGGTTAGATCTGTGTAATAAATAAAGAAAAGTACGATACGTGTGACATTTTGACATTTGTTACATTCTGACAGGTGTCATATTTTGACATTTGTTCATTTTGACAGTTGTAACATTCTGACACGTATCACATTTTAACAGTTGTCACGTTTTGACAGGTGTCACATTTTGACAAGTGTCCATTTTAACAGTGTTACTCAACGTTCCTATAAATATTTACCTAAACCCATGATTTCTGAAATTGAATTGGCAACGTTGTATTTTCAACTTTTCAGGTTTATTCTGGTTATAAATTGCTACTTGGGCATTTGTAGAATAAAAAAATGTGAAAAATATTTTTCCGCGCAAAAATTTCTATTGCTAAGTATATTGATTTTATCATGTTTTATAGCATCTGCGAAAATTTCATGAAAATCCCAGCCGGTCCCATTTTCTTAACAATTAACCAGAGATGTGCGTGTCAGTAGTTGTCAAAATTTGTAGGTCATTATGGATAAAAAGCGGCAAATTTAAAATTGAATTCTTTCAGATTTAAACGCCAGAAATTAAATAAAGTCAAACCTTTTTACTACTATACTATACAGAAGAAAGGAGTGCAGTATTTAATTTGCAGAACGTAGTACAGGTTCAAGAGGTAGAAATTTTATTTTCACCTCATCCTTCAATGCTTATTTTTAGTTAAAATTTAAATTTTAATACATCTGATCGGCCTAATATAGTTTTTGTCTAGATTTAATCTTGTTTCCATGGTTTTTACTGTAATTAACCTGTTATTTTGACAGATAAGTCAGACTTTATTTATTCATAGCCGTATCGTATGTATTTTAATTGATTCGGAATTTTGTAATAATATATATTTCAAAATGGCTTCATTCTAAAAATATTATCAGTCCTCCTAAATCCTTGAAGGAAGAATTATTAGTAATTCAAATTCAAAATTCAAAAAATATATTATAGATGAGATGGCCAGAGAAAAACTAATTAAAATTCTCAGATTGCCTCCGTACCACGCAGAGTTAAATCCCATTAAACTGATCTGGTCACAATTATTAAAAGGTTATGTTTCTCAAACCAATAAAACATTTAAATTTCCTGATGTGCGAAATTTGTTTTTGAAGGCATTTTCAGATGTAAATAGAGAACATTGGGGAAAATGCATTGATCATGTTAAAAAGGTCGAAAATTCATTTAGGAAAGTATATCCACTATCAATGGATAATTTAATAGAACCTATAATAATAAACCTCAGAAAAGACAATTATAGTGATACCAGTAGTTTTAGTGAAGACAGTGACTTTTATAGATAGTTCTTGAACTAACTTTTTTTTTAATCTTTGAGTTTAGGTAAGTACTGAAGCGTTACTTTTAATGCCAAGAGATTAAAAACAGTTTAATCCCAACATATAATCCTCCTTGTTATTTATTGGTTAAATTTAATTCGTTCAATGTTAAAGTGTCAGATGCATAAGGTTTATTTTTATTTTTTGTAAATAATATAACTTCAAAATTTAATCTACGAAGTGGGTATATATATTTTATATGCTGTGACCTTATTTATATTATAGAAACTTATTTTGCAAAGTACGCCTATGGAATGTGACGTTATATCCTCTCTCCTTTATAGTATATTACTATAGAAACAAGTTGCCGTTGCTAGGAAATACAACTAAAAGCTTAACTTTTCTTGTAAATATCTCGGAAGATCGAATTTTCACAGACATGAGACCTATATTTTCTGTCGATTTAGATAGGAATTAGTCTACCCTGAAAGTTTCATTGAATTCTGACGAGTGGGTTTCGAGATCCTCTGGACACACATACACACACACATACAAACCTTGCTCGTTTAATAGTATTTGATTATAAATTCTCAAACACATTTTTTTTCGCTATTATTTTTTTGTAGAAAATTTGAATTTGAATCGTATTTAGTGAAAGTTCAATGAAACCCTTTTATATTTTGTTCCTAATGTTGGTATACATTATATTTTTTAGTTTTATATTATTTTAATACAATTTTTATTTTTATTTGTTCTCTATATACATGTTATGATGTCTAATTTTTACTGATGCCGAAATCCAGTCTAGAAATGACAAGATCCTTCCTCAATTTTTGTTTTCAAATAGTTATTCAAAATGCATATGCGATTTTTTTTTCTATTGATACGCCACTGAAGTTTGATGAGGAAAACTAATGACATTAAACGAGCTGAAAATTTTAAACTGGGATTATAGGGCAGGCAGCTTTAAGAGTTTTTCGACTAATGGCGAAAGTGGTAAGTAACCGACAATTATTTTTAAGCTTTTCTTTAGGAGGAGGTATTCTAATGATCACTCAGGAAGAGCAAAAATTTAAGATTATTATAAAAAAAAATATGGAGGTTCTAACAGTTAGAACGATGATACAGAACGGACTAAAGAAAACAACGGTAATAGCACACGTAATGAAAAAATACTGGCCACAAAAGTGTTAGACAAAAATCAGGGGCGCCCCAAAAAGGGAAGAAAAAGAAAATACCCTTCACAAAATAGGGAGACACGAAAAATGAAATGTATTCATAATGAAACCTATATTACCCAGAAGGGGAAAACCAAACAGCCCAAAGAATTTCGACAGTTTTTATGCAAAAAAAAATGTGCTTGTTTAGAAAGAGTAAGTCTACAAAAAGCAAGAGAAGAATATGACAAATTTTATGCTGTTGATTCGTATGATGCCCAAAGAGCACTTATTTGCGCAATGGTCCGGGAATGTCCTGTTAAGAGGAAACGGGTCAAAGGATCTGATAAAAAATGTTACACAAGAGAATATTTTTTTAATGGTGTTATAGTTTGTAAAACTTTTTTCCTTCAGACGTTGAGAATTTCCAGTGGTAAAGTGGATTTAGCGCTAAAAGGTAAAAAAAGGCCTGAAGGAGTAAAAGACTTAAGAGGTGTTGGTGGGGGAAAAAATAAAATTTCCGAAGAACAATTTAAGGAAGTTAAAAATCATATTGATAAATTCCCCAAATATAAATCTCATTATTCCAGAGCACAAACAGAAAGCATGTACTTGAGATCTGATACAACATTGCCAGTTATGTATAATTTACATAAACAGGAATCGAAACTTCCAGTATCTTTCTCTAAGTATAAACAAATATTTTTAACATGTTTTAATTTAAGGAGAAAGCCTTTAAAAAAAGACACTTGCAATAGATGTGATAAACTGGAAGTTTTAAAATCAACTGGAACTATCGAAGAACAAAATAAATACCAACTAGAGAAAGAACGTCATTTATCTGAAGCGGAAGTAGCACGAAATTTGTTAAACGCAAATAGGAGGCAAGCAGTAGAAGATGTAGATTTTGAAGTACTCTGCTTTGACATGGAGATACCCACCAATGTTGTCTTTTACAAACGTCAGCTTTGGCTTTATAACTTGGGAATCCACACTGCAAAAGAAAACAAGGGTCATTGTTACCTATGGTTAGAGGGTGAAGCTGGCCGGGGAGCTCAAGAAGTTTCTTCATGCTTATACAGGCATATTATGGAGAATCAGGATATGCAATCGTGTAAATATCTTATTCTTTGGTCCGATAGCTGTGGGGGCCAAAACAGGAATATAAAGATGGTTTTAATGTTAAAAGCTGTTTTGGAAGCACATCCATTTTTGCAGAAAATTACCTTGCGTTTTTTGATATCGAGACATAGTTTTCTCCCTAACAATACTGATTTTGGTGATATCGAATGTGCTCTTAAGTTACAACAAAGATTATACTCCCCAGATGATTACGCCAATATTATGAAAACATGCAGAAAAGATTGTTCACAAAATGCATAAAGAAGACTTTTTTGGGACTGCTGACTTAGAAAAATCTATCGTGAATAGAAAAACAGATATTGACAACAAAAAAGTTAATTGGTTGAACTTTAGAGAGATTGAAATTCAAAAGGAACACCCATTCAAGATATTTGTAAAAACTGACTTTGCAAGTAGTGCACAGGAAATCGACTTATCAAAAAAGAGAGAATTACCAAAATTCCATACATCCCTTCAGAAACTTTGGCCTAAAGGCAAACCTATTCCTGAGAAGAAGCTTGAAGATTTAAAGTCTTTAATGAATTTTATTCCAAATGACGTTAAGAAATTTTATAAGAATTTGGTAGGAGCTGCTGATATAGAAGATGATTTGGATGGATTTAATGGTCAACTAGATTTTGAAACACAAGAAGATTAACATTTTTAGCTTAGAAAAACGTCAAATAGTTTTAATTCATTTTTTTTTATGTTTTTAGTAAAAAAGTAGAATTTGTAGTTATTGTTCTCATTCAAGTTTATTTAAAAAAATACTTTTCAGTATACCTTACTGCATTATTTTTATTCAATAAAAAATAATCGAATAAAAGACAAACTCTATTCGTTTAATTATTGACGTATATAGTCTAGAACTTTCTCGGAAATTATCTTACAATTATGCACTTTAAAGGAGTTTCTTTTATATATTTTAAAATGATTTATATTTTCTATTTTTCAACAAAGTGAATTTTCGATTAAGAAAATGTTGGATCATCTATATTTGATGACAGAATCGGAAGCTCTGAAAACCCAAATAATATATGTAAGGATTTGACGAAAGGTTTCTTTATTGAATTCAATTTATTCCTGATTGAAGTTCTTAGGACGTCTAATGTAAATGTAGAGCGGAAAATTACATATTCCTCTTTGTGGTGTTCCCATTGACACATTTTTTTTATGCCAAAAATAAGCATACGAAGTTAGAAAGAAGGTTTTTAAAATGTAATTTATTTCGATTTATTTTCGTTTGTAAGAAATTGCCTGCGAATGTAAAATGAAAAAATATTCAAGTCAAAAAAAATAAATGGAAATATTGAGAAAATTGTTTGACTTTCTCAAATAGTTATTTACAAATAAAATGTTTTATATAACTGGAAAGGTATTAACCCCTTACCGCATCATGGGTCATATTTGGCACAATTAACAGTTTTTATAAATTTTGATCCACGATCATTCGAGTTTCTGTAGCAGATTTTGGTACAAAAAAAATAGCCACGTAAAGACTAGAGTTTTTCGAAGGAATTGCTGTAAGTAGACCCATGTAATTCTTTATTTTTTGACTGTTTTTGATGAGAAATATTGTTGTGTCATATGTGGAACTGTATGCACATTCGCCAAAACTCTCGTGGACATATATGGCACAATATGCACTCCGGACACTAAATTTATTTCAGAAAATGGATACACAAACGTTTTATGGTGCCAGTAGATATGTGCCAATGGATGTACCAGATGGTAGTGAAGACGAGAGACTTTCAGAAGATGAAGAACCGCCTGGTAAATTAGCTCCAGATTCTGATTACAAAGACGAAAATGATATGGACGATAACCAATCAGATATTATCATCACAGAAACGGATTTAGAATTCAGTTCCGATAGCGACGACGATCTACCTCTGCTCGAACGGTTTCGTAAACTAAATAAGAATAGAAACAAGAATCATCCTACTTGGAAACGGGGTAATTTAGTTACATCGGATGAGAACCTAACATTTCTTGGTTCTACTGACATGCCACCTGAATTGGAAAATGCAGACTCTCCTTATGCATTTTTTAACTTTTTTCTAACAAATGAGATGATTACTGATATAGTTTACCAAAGTATCTTATATTCTGCTCAAACGAGACCACAAAAACCTTTGAATCTTACTGAAAAGGAGCTCGAACAGTTTATAGGGACCTGTATTTATATGTCAATAGTCCAGTTACCTAGTTCCAGAAGTTATTGGAACCTGAACCTAAATCACCACTTGATCTCAGATGTTATGTCATGCAACAGATGGGAAGAAATAAAACGGTTTTTGCACTTTGCGAATAATGACGATGCTGTTGCAGCCGGAAATCCTGCTCATGATAAACTATTCAAAATACGACCTGTACTTAGAAAACTGAGGGAGCAACTACTAAAAGTTCCAAAGGAAGAGTACTTGGCTATAGACGAGCAGATTATTCCAACGAAAGCACGTTCGTCCATCAAACAATACAATCCAAAAAAACCTCATAAATGGGGGTATAAGGCGTTTGTTCTTAGTGGTGTAAGCGGATTTTCCTACGATTATGAAATTTTTGCAGGAAAGCAAACCAATATTCTCCCCAATGGTTTTCCTGACCTGGGAATGAGTTCAAACGTAGTTCTTCGGCTAACAGAAACTGTTCCAAGGCACATAAATCACAAGCTATTTTTTGATAACTGGTTCAATAGCGTCCCATTACAAATTTACTTGGCACAAAATGGTATGTTACCGCTCGGAACTGTTAGAATAAACAGAGTGCCAAATAGCAATATGCCAAAAGAGGCTGAACTGAAAAAGAATGGCCGTGGAGCGATGCTAGAGAAAGTCGCCACAATTGATGGAACAAAAATATCTGTTGTCTCATGGTATGACAACAAATTGGTCAACATGTTGTCTACATATGCTGGAAGTACACCAACAGTTGAGGTTCGAAGATTTTCGAAGAAGGATAACAAACATATAACGGTTCCGTGTCCAAAGGCTGTCACAATCTACAACAAATATATGGGAGGAGTAGATCTCCTGGATTCCATGCTAGGATACTATAGAATCAAACTTAGGTCAAAAAAATGGTATATGAGGATATTTTTTCATATTATTGATTTGATAGTTCAAAATGGCCATTGCAGAGTGCTTGTGTAAATTGAATAAAGCCAGCTCGACAAAGAGTCCCAGTGGAGTCATGGATAACTTGCAAAACAAGAAAAAAAGGGGCCCGACATCAGATTTTCCCATCCAAGAGGTTCGAAGAGATCAATATGGCCATCTTCCAGTATG
This sequence comes from Crepidodera aurea, assembly GCA_949320105.2. NCBI lineage: Eukaryota > Metazoa > Arthropoda > Insecta > Coleoptera > Chrysomelidae > Crepidodera > Crepidodera aurea. Next base: position 1,326,793 of record OX439475.1, on the reverse strand, counting down.
GTGTGATAATCGGCAAAGGTGCAAATATTTCTGTGGTAAAAAATCTTTTGTAAAGTGTGAAAAATGTGGTGTTCATCTTTGCTTGAACAAAGACAGAAACTGCTTTTATAAGTTCCATACTGAATGACTTTTAGTTGATTGATTTGCTTATACATTATTTTGATGTTTTGTTGTATTATTGCATATTGTGCCACATATGGCAAAAAAAAAATACAAAAAAAAATTAAAAAAAGTTAATAAAGATTTTTTTAAATATTTTTACCGAAATCCTGAATTTTTTTTCCACATAGTGCATTTTTTTTACCAAAAACAAAAAATTCATGCGGTAAGGGGTTAAGAAAATAAACATCTCACAATACAAACTTCAAATTTAAAGGATAGATGTAGAAAGATTATTTTTTTATGGAGTAGTAAGCAAAATCAGAAATGATGTTTTTACTAAATTTACGACTTCCTTTATCTACTCACATGTATAAAAGTTTTCTCAACCAAAAAGGTACTAAAATATTTGTATAGTGAAAAACTTGTTTGACTATGTGTTAATAAAAAGCCAAATATCCGTATATTTTTATTGATTTCTAAAGTTCTAAAGAAAATTGCCAATTTTTAAAGTAGTTTTATATATCAAATAAGAGGAATATAGAAACTACTTTCGATTTGGAACTCTTTAAAGAGATAACAAGAACATCTTACCTTAGTTATTGATCCCTGAAAGTTCTATTTATGTAACAAATAGGGGTATTAGTCCTACACCCACCTGTATTCAAAACTATTGCCAAGGGACACATTATTCCTCGGAGTCCTTTTAATCCGGAATATAGGGATATTAAAGCCATTTACGTTTAACTTACGTAAATTATTTCAATGGAATCTAGTTAGTATGGGAAAGTTTACAGGTCTGTACGAAACATTTTTGATAATTTTGGAAACAATAATCTTTTTTAGATGATTTAATTAAATTATGTTTTCTCTAATAGGTTCTTTTGACAAAAATTGTAAATTTGAAAGATATGACATTCATTTCTATCTAAAAAATGGGTCACGCCTAATAAAAAAAAACATCCTGCAATCCATTTTCCTCTTTTTAAAAGCGTGCAAAATTTACGCTTTCCATTTAAAAAATTTTCCTCCTAACAAGGATCACCGTTAAGATGTTTTTATTGTGAGATTTTTAGAAGTTTTAAGGGTTATAAAAAACTGCAAAATGGAAGTTTCAAAGTGTTGAAGTAAACAAATTTCGCTGAAGCGGAAACTTGCGATACAGTCTTTAAGTCTTTACTCAATTATAAACTTGAAATATTTTTCGAAAGTTTTATATTTTTGTCAATCAGATTTTAACTTGTATGGAAGTCGGTCGTCTATTTTTAAATGGGATAAGAACTATTTTTTGTTAATTTTTTTGAACGATTTCAAGTGGCAACAAATAGGTATAAATAATAACATTTTTAAATGGTAATTTGTTAACCTCCTTATACCGGCGCTCAGACCCTTGAGATAGGAGCAAAGAATTTAAAAATATTTAACAGATTTAGTTGGTTTTGTGTCAAAATTATTATATACTATTTTTTTAGGGGATTTACAAATAATTTCTCTAAAATTCAACACCTGACCTAAGTTTTAAGATCAATATAGTTATTTTCAGTTCTTAATATATATACTGCTTTAAATCTTTTCCCCGCTTTCCCCCATTTTTCTCTGACAAACTGAATAAATCATTTTTCAATTGCATACGAAACCTCGACTTTCTTCAAAGTAAACAAAAATGTCTTTGTTACGTGTCGTTTGGTTCATTAACAAGACGTTTTAATATTCTAATGAATACTTAGTTTAAATCAACTGATAAACGTTTTTTTACTGACCAGTAATGAGATTAGTTTAAATATGCAAAATGCAGGGCAGGGAGCGCCACAGTCACGCGACTCATACGAATTTAACAGCGCGTGGTATTTTTTTTTATCAGTTAAGAAAATTACTGGAATTATTTTCTGGTATGAAAATGTCATGTAAAGACTACATAAATTAAAAAAAATGTTTTCTCTCACTTTAATATAGATTTTACAACTATATGTAATTTAAAAGATTTAAAAAAAGGTTTAAAAATTGGTTTAATATTTACAGTATTACTTTTATGTGGTAAACCAATTTTCGACAAATACTAAGTTATTTTTTTTCATGATAGTATGGGCTATACTCTCTCTGATTAAATAACTAAAGTTGCAAAACTCCATCTCCAAGTTGAACCTTGAGGTATACCATTCTCCTATTACATTATTTGTATCTTGTATAAAAGTAAAGTAAAAAAAAGTTTCTTATCGTTAAAATATACCAAAAAATATAGTTAAAGAGGTTAATGGTTTTTTCTTCCTAAATTAGGGTTTTCATTAAAAAGTACCTCACTTGCCAAACAGCTCTCGTATAAACTAAATAATTGAATAATAATTTAAAAAAAGTAAATATCCTGCAAATTCTTTGTTTTGATTTTACAAGTTTTTTATAACATTTCAGTGAAGATATAAAATTATCTCGATATAGAATCAAATTGCTGACACCTTTTCCAAACTCTTTCCTTATTTATGGCATTGGGTTACTGGTCTTCCTCTATTTCTTACTCCAATAGTTATATCATCAGTATCCTTTCTCGGAGTACGGTCAATGCGCGCTTCTACTTGCTAAAACATTCTACAACTTTTGCGAAATATTTTTTTATTCTTATATTATTAATAAACTAGAAAAAACGAACTTTGGAACATTGGGACACTGCTACACAAAAACTAATTGAGCGTGATTCTATGTTGCTCAAATCAACTCTATGGGAATCTAATTTAAAGTGTTTGTAGACTTCTTCGCCTAGATATTTTTTCCAGAAAAATTTATTTACTAAGGGTATTTTACTTCTTATCCAATGTTTTTAATAATAATCATTCTGCTTCATGTCCCCCTTGCAATCTTGTAAAAGGACCCCGCACAAAAAGGTAGGAAATGGCCGCTCGGTCAAATTGTCTGAATTGATATGTTATGCATTTTGTCATTCTGAACAAAAGTCTCAATGGGCACTAAGCTCCAAAGTCCATGGTTTGGCTGCTATGGAGCTCCGAAGCTCCGTGACTCCACCATAGTAGAGAAACCTTTAAAACACATATCACCTTTTAAAAAATCATATTTTATTTATTTTAATGTGTGCCCTTAAGTTTTTGAGGATGCTGAATTTAAATATGATGTCAAATCCATAATATTGACAGCTGTCAAATAGCTGGATAATATTGACAGTTGACAGCTGTCAAATGCTCTTAAAAAATAAATCTTACACTAAGGAATAAGAACTTTATGTTTTTGAGGACGCTGAATTCAAATGTGATGTCAAATCGATAATATCGACAGTTGACAGCTGTCAAATCGATAGTATCGACAGTTGACAGCTGTCAAATGCTTTTTAGTAGTAAGAAATCTTATATTAATGAATATAATTATATGTTTTTGAGGACGCTGAATTCAAATGTAATGTCAAATCAATAATATTAACAATTGACAGCTGTCAGATAGTTGTCAAATGCTCTTAAAATAAAGAAATCTTACATTAAGGAAAAGAAACTTATGATATAATATAAGATTTCTTATTACTAAAAATCATTTGACAGCTGTCAACTGTCAATATTATCGATTTGACATCACATTTGAATTCAGCGTCCTCAAAAACATAAAGTTCTTATTCCTTAGTGTAAGATTTATTTTTTTTAAGAGCATTTGACAGCTGTCAACTATCAATATTATGGATTTGATATCATCTTTAAATTCAGCGTCCTCAAAAACGTATGATATAGTGTATTTGAAAATCAAGAGAGAGTAAATTCCCAGAAATGTTTTGCAGTTATCAGTGTTAAAGGCAGTAAACCATAGACGTGCGTTTTCAAAATTAAATTAATATGGAAATAGAAATATTTAATTTGTTTTAGTTATTTATACCTAGATTACCAATTTTAGATAGATAAACATAATTCGTAAGTAGTAATTTAATTTGGGTAAAATGAAGAAAAAGTCAATATTATTTTAGGCATTTTGTTTTAGGCATATGTTTATTTACAAAATATGTATATAATATGTACAGATAATTACAATTATTTATAAATTAATATGAGGAGCTAAAAAAACAATTAAGTAGGTATATGAGAAAAAAAAACCAACCGCAAGGATAAAATTTGACGAGCAACATGCAAAAAATACGACAATATTAAATCTTAAAAAATAAAAATCTAAAAATAAAGTTAAAGTACATAAATTAATAATTTTAAAGTTATGGTTCCTCGCACTCTGTGTCAGAAGATTCACCATCTGATTCTAGAGAAATTACAATGGGCTCTATAGTAATATCAATTATGTTATCTAGCTCCCACATTTTTTTTTCTATTTCTGTAACGTGTCTAATACATTTTTGCCAATTTTCACTTGTTACTTCAGATATTGCCTTATTGAAGAGATTTTTAACATCTGATAATTTAAAAGTAGTGTTATTTCTGGCAACATAACCTTTAACTTGAGCCCATATTAATTCTATCGGATTCAGCTCACAATTGTAGGGTGGTAAACGAAGGATTTCAATTTCTCGTTTTTTGGCTATCTCCTCAATATTATATTTTTTATAATTTTGCTTATGTTTTTTAGCAATAGTTAACAATTCTGCCCTCAGCATTGTATTGTCAAAGGCTAAATTTTTAGAAGATAACCATTTTGCAATTTCACCCTTTTTCCATTTAGTGGTTGGTAAAGGTTCAAGTAATCTGGAGTGGTAACTTGCATTGTCCATTACAATAACCGATCCTTTTGGTATGAATTGAATCATCTGTTCAAAATATTCCTCAAACACGTCTCCATTCATTTCTTCGTGATAATCAACGGTTTTTTTTGATTCAAATAAGAGTAAACCATTCTCAAAAAAACCGTTTGTACTGCCTATATGACAAATAATTAATCTTTTACCTTTTCCTATAGGTTCCTTAAAACCAGTAGTATATCCTTCTAGAAAAGCTTGATGGGATGATTTTATATTTTTGTCTTTCCAAACTCTTCCTACACAATGTCCTTCATTAACCCATGTTTCATCTAAATAATAAATGTTTTTATTTTGAGCTTTAACTTGTTGTATTCTTCTGAGGTACTGTCTTCTCCAACATACAATTTCTTCAGAATAAATTAGCATTGAGTGTCTGCCCATTTTTTCAAATTTAAAGTTTAACTCATGTAACACTTTCCATAGTTTATCCCGGCTTATTGTGGGTAAATCAACATCATTCGTAATGGCTTGCAAAACTTTATCTAAAGTTGGTATTTGCTTGTTTATAAAAAATGAGTGAACAAGCTTACGAATAGCATTTTTAAAAAACTCGTCCACGTTGACTTTTAATAGTTTTGGTCTACCTGGTTTCGGCTTTGGTGAGGTTACTCCACCTGATTTTTCCTCCTTTAGAACTCTATATATTGTAGATTTTCCATATCCCATTGCCTTAGATGTTGTTTCAACTACACTGTCAATAGTGTTTGAGGGATTTTGATGTTTAAAATAGTGGTACACATTCACTACAGCACTCTTTTCATTGAGCGATAAATGGTCTAGTTTTAATTTTTTCACTGGCGTATACTCACAAACTGCTTCCATTTTTAGTCACTACTATTTGTCACGTTTATCGAAAATCAAATAACTGCATTTCTAGAAACTATTTAAGTCAAAATATCTGTCATTAGAAGCTGTTGCCATTCGGAGGTCGTTAAATAACAATTATCCCTTTCTATTCTGGTTACGCCTATGACGCACGTTAATCCTCTTAGGCCTACTGTAGTAACAATGAAAGATCATAAAATAATGTGATAGTCCAAGAAATTTAATAAATTTTGTATTGAAATTAACAAAAACAATTTAGAATGCATTACAAATATTGAAGTTTTACCGCACGTACTGTACTATAGTTTTGCATACCGAATTACTTTTTATTCTGGGAATTTACTCTCTCTTGATTTTCAAATACAGTATAACATTCTTTAATATAAGATTTCTTTTTTCTTTAAAGCATTTGACAGCTGTCAACTGTCAATATTATGGATTTGACATCATATTTAAATTCAGCATCCTCAAAAACTTAAGAGCATACATTAAAATATGATTTTTGAAAAGGTGATATGCGTTTTAAAGGTTTCTATACTATGGTGGAGTCACGGAGCTTCGGAGCTCCATAGCAGCCAAACCATGGACTTTGGAGCTTAGTGCTCATTGAGACTTTTGTTTAGAATGACAAAATGTATAACATATCAAAAATTCAGACAATTTGACCGAGCGGCCATTTCCTATGTTTTTGTGCGGGGTCCTTTGATACAGTCTAGATAGTCACATAATTGATTGTTTTTGGTTTCAGACAGTGTTGGTGCCAATTATTTTTTAATTTCGACATCTTTATTTTTCATATTTTACAATAGATAACACTTCAGCTTATATAGTTAAAAAAATGTGGTGAAAAAAAATTATCTCCAGATGTACCAACTCAAAACCGTGATTTTTTCTCACTTACGTTAGGATATCTCGAAATCCTGACATGGTGGGGCTATTCTGAGTTTTTTCGGTGTGTTATTAAGCAGTTTTGAATTTGTAAGTATTAGAAGGAGTAAACACAAGTGGTCCTGCATCTTCAAACCCGTAGAAATTATGTCGTTTTGTGAATCTAAATAGTTAATTCTGAATTAATTAAAAAAACTTGTATGGAACGCTTTGTCCGCAAAAGAATATCCGATAATTTAAATGTATGGGGGGAACAACACAAAACAACACAATCGGCAATATTTTACAGACGTTTTTGCTTTAGAACTTGATTAACATTTGAATTCAAATAGTTGAAATGAACAAAGTAAGTTAAGTTAAAGAAAAAAGTTTGTCATAGTTAAAATATACCAAAAAATATATTTAAAGAGATCAATGATGAATATTTAAGTAATTTCTATCCTTTTTGGAGGTGAAAATTTTGCAATACGTGGTAATTATTTGGAGAATTTCGAGCCTTAAAATCTCATAAGATTCTTAGATATCTAAAGTTTTTTGATAAATAAAAAAAATATAAAATATTATTTCAATAGTTGATAAAACTGTTATCTTTTCCAACAAATGTATAACTATAAATAACAATATATTACAATTTCCAATAATTTTTATTTTGCATCCCATATTAATTTCGTATAATTTAATAGACCAGTTTAATTATTTATATCCACTGAAATTAATTGGCTTCATTTATTCAATTAAAAGTGATATTTCATAAAATAATTTTGTCGAAGTTTCATTTCAATGTAACATTCATGAGAAGTGTCATTTCATTTTATCACATTTACGTTGAAAATCATATTTCGGATTAAATTTTCATGCATATTTTAACAAAATGGAATTTTTTAATGACTGAATAAATAAATATTACCTAGCAGAATGATAATTTGCTCACTTTGTACTATTATCAAAATTTTGTATGGATGTTTTTTAATAAAGTTGTTTTTAATGTCGGATTTTTTACACCAAAATAGAAATCAGCAGGTACGGGCTAATGGTGAGGATTCTTCAAATCCGTCAATTAGCAGTGGAGTACCTCAAGGTTCAGTATTAGGTCTGATTTTATTTTTATTGTTCATCAATGATATCACAGACTTAAAAATAAGTGGAAGAATTACTTTATTTGCCAATGACACGAGTGTAACCTGGAGTAGTTCTGATATACAGACATTACAATCTAGCATAAACACAGACCTAGTAACTATTAAGTCATGTTCTGACTCGAATGGGCTTTGTTTCAACACCAGTAAAGCCGTAGCAATGTCTTACAGAGGTACTTTACAGCCTATAACTCTAAGCAATAATCCGATTCTAACTGTGAACTCAATTAAGTTTTTAGGTCTTTATATAGACAAATTCCTGGAATGGTCCACTCATATTAATACCTTGGCAACAAAATAATCTTCTGCATGTTTTGCCATTAAAACTGCATTAATGACCTACTTTTCCTTATTCGAATCTCACCTTCGCTATGGTTTACCGTTCTGGGGTTCTTGTAGCTTATACCACTTTGAATCTATTTTCAAATTACAAAAAAGAGCAATTCGTTATGTATTTGGTTTAAGTAGTAGGACACACTGAAAATTACTTTAAAAATTTCAAAATTCTAACCCTTCCTGCTCTATTTATCTTTGAATCCGTCTGCTTAGTTCGCAAGCACATTCAAAAGTTATCGGATAGATAGATAGATAGATCTTTATTAACTACTTTTACTTTACAAAAGTTTGTAGCACGTCAAAAAAAGAAGAAAGTAAATAAACATACAAAAAGTTTTATACAGAGATATATACGTTACATTACAGACATGATATAAAAAAAAAACAAAGGAAGTAAAAATATCACAGCAGAGATACGGTGTTGTGATTGCCTCGACAATGTACAATGTAATCTTCAACAGAGTAAAAACAATATTTAAGGATGAACTTTTTTAAGTGTTTTTTAAATGCATTAATGCCCAAGTTTTTTAAATTTGACGGCAAAATATTAAAAAGCTCATAGTTCGGTGAGTTTGACTGCGAAGTATTTAAACGAAAGCGGCTGCTTCTGATATGGTGAGCACTGCGCGTGTTATAGCTGTGGATATCTGAATTTTTTGGCAACATTGACTGAATTCCATGAATTTCAATTAAAATATGAAATAAAAATAAAGATGGTAATGGCATGATTTTAAGTTTTATGAAAAACTGTTGACAATGATCTCTAAAACCCAGACCGGCGAGCGCCCTTATTGCCTTTTTTTGCATTCTAAATATGATTAACGCATGGGAAGAATTACCCCATAGCTAATGTGCGAATGAAAGATTGAAAAATATGTAGTTTTAAGAGTACTAGAATTTGTAATTGTTTTCAACTGTCGTAAAATAAATAAAGAACTCGAAAGTCTTTTAACTAAATGATCAATATGTGCCTGCCAGCTTAATCTGTTGTCAAGAACTATTCCAAGTAGTTTTACACTTTTTGTTTCTTGGATAATTGAGAATTGGTTATTTGCTGATATTTGCATGATTTGAGTTTTATCATTATTTAATTTTAGTTTGTTTGTTGAAAACCATTCATTTGCCTTGTCGGTTACATAATCTAGAGATGCGGCTAAATTGACGTCGTCTTTTTGTGAAATGACAAAAGTGGTATCGTCTGCAAACATAGCTGACTTCGAAGGTGACAAAAAACAGCTCAGATCATTAATATAAATGATGAAAAGAAGGGGGCCTAGAACCGATCCTTGAGGCACACCATGACTTACAGACTGAAACTCTGATGTTATACCATTTGCTGTAACACATTGTTTTCTGTTGGAAAGATAAGAACTTATAAGTTTCAACGGAATTCCTCTGACACCATAGTAACTTAATTTTTCTATGAGAATGTCATGTGAAACGCAGTCAAAAGCTTTCGAAAGATCGCACAGCATTATAGCTGTACGATTGCCATATTCAAGAGAGTCTACTACGGCACTCACAACTTTTAGAACTGCCTGAGTTGTTGAGCGGGAATTTCTAAAGCCAAATTGGGAATTATTGAAGAAATTGTTTGAGTCAAAATAGTCATACAACTGTATTTTGACTAATTTTTCAATGACTTTACTAAATATTGAGATAATACTAATAGGTCGATAATTGTCGATTACAGAAGTATCGCCTTTTTTAAAAAGAGGTAGCACTTTGGATAATTTAAAAATATCAGGATATATACCAGTATTAAACATGAGATTTATGAGTTCAGTAAAAGGTTTTACAGCAATAAAATTTGCTTCCTTCAAGATTCGACTATTAAGTTCATGAATATCAAGACAATTAGAGTTATTTAAAGCTTTAATGACTGAGGAGACATCAAGATAAGTAACTGGGTGCAAATAGAATGAACTGCACGGGGCTGGAAAAGTTTTAAAACTTAAGAGTTCGTCATTGGTAATGTTAGGTAGAGATTGAATAATATTTACCGCGATTTCGCAAAAAAAGTTATTTATTTCATGTGGTGACAATTCAGGAGTTATTACGGATTGCTTATTAGATTTATTTCTTTCATAGTTAATGACTTTCCAACAAGCCTTTGCTCTATTTTCAGATGACATTATAAAATTGTCGTATGCAGATTTTTTAGCGATTTTTAGCTCGTTATTATAGTCTTGCCTTAATACCCTATATGTTTTTTGGTCGTCTGGATGTTTTGTTACATCTGCTATTAACTTCACAGAAGAAAGTTGATTTCTTAAGTATTTCAAGTCATCCATGAACCAAGATACTGGCGAATGTCTAATGATTTGATTAGCTTTTCTTAGAGGAAAACATTTTAAACTTAAATTATGGAAAGTATTGACAAGAAACGTGGCCAAAAGGTCTACATCTGATAAACCTATGTTAAAAAGACTCCAGTCTACAATAGCTAAATGATGTTTAAATTTATCTATTCCTTTATTTGAAATAAAACGTCTCTTAACAGATTGAACTGAATTAATAGGGTTCATACTGTCTATGACAATGTATTGAGCCCGATGGTCAGAAAAACAAGGCTCGAAGACACCGACCAAAAATCTTTGTTCCGCTATATTGGTAATTATATTATCAATACAGTTGGACGAAGTAGCTGTAATCCTCGTATCCTCTAAAATTGTGATCACCATGCCGTACGATTTCAACAGACATTTTAAGTTATTCAAGATGCATGTTTCTATTTTAAAATTTAAATTGAAGTCGCCTAAAATTACCAGTTTTTCATGATTTTTTAATAAGTTGTTCAATACATGTTCAAAATTCAAAAGAAACACATCGATGTTGCCTTTACCAGATCTGTATACTGCTATAACCGCTGTTTTTATGGATGGTAAATAAATTGCTGAAAATTCTGCATTTTGTTCACTGTTGAAATCCTTCATATTGATTGAGATGTATTTCAAACTATCCTTGTTTTGTTTTATATAAATAGCGACGCCTCCGTGAATTTTATTATTACGGCAAAAAAAGTTGGCTAAAGTATATCCAGATATGTTTATATGCTGAAGACAGTTCTCGGTCTGCCAATGTTCTGAGAAACAAACAATATCAAAATGGTGATCAGAAAGGAAAGCATTTATTGTTTCCACCTTATTGGAGACGCATTGTACATTAATATGGAGCATACTTACCGCACTCCGCTGGTGACATTTTTTTAAAACACTAAGAACATTGTTTTTGTCAAAACTATTTAAATTGTTTGGGTTTAGATTTCCTCTTCGTTCGTCTGGTGTTGGTGAAAATTTCTTTTGAAGTTAAATCTTCTTATAGCTGCTTCTTTGGGCCAAATTTGTGGATTATAAACTTGGTCCAAATTCTCGAAGGGAAAAGACACTTTGTAAGTGGACCTATAATCATTTTTACTCCATTCAACACAGGAGAATGGTATGTCCGGAGCTGATTTCTTAAGAACCTCTAAAAGATCATTTGAAGTCATATCAGAACTTATACGGGAGACATGTACATGTCCTTGTCGTGCAATGGTTTTGAAATTGGAAACGTCGTTGCTACCGATGATTGGTTTATATTTATTTGTACTGGTATTTTTCTGAGGGGGATTCCCAATGGAGTTCCCCGTTTTTGTCGTGTTTCTGTTTACAACTGGTTTTTGCGAAGATGGGATATCTTACAAGAAATTTAGATACTGATGTTTACTTAACTATTCCCACGTCTGACCTAATAAAAAATTCTATTACCTACAATGCAAAAAAATTGTTTAATAACCTCCCGATACAGTTAAAATTTATAAATTCATATGATAAGTTCAGAAGATCGACTAGGGCTTTTCTTCAAGAAAGACCATTTTACTCAGTGGCAGAATTCTATAACGTGCTATAGACTTTTGGGTTGCAGGATATAGGAGCAATAATTTAATTAAGTTAATTTGAAAATTTTGTCTAGTAATTTATTTTTATTATTTAGTTTCGCTTTGTCTATAAAATTTTTGTCATTTTTCTATGACAATAAAGCATGTTCTCTCTCTCTCTGTCTCTCTCATTAAAAATAAAAACGACTACAGTGTTTAATCATATTTTATGCACTAAATTACCTTTATTCTAGATTTTGGTTTGATACATTTACCCACTGCATACAGAATTTATAAAATAAATAAAAATTGTCCCGAAATCTAATAAAAACCATTTTTCGAAGTTATGTCAACGAAAATGATGGTAAATCTTGATTATGCTGTAAAAATCGTAATAATATTACATGTTTTAGTCACTATAAAGTTTGGCGTAATGATCTGTAAATAAAACATCAAATTAAAACACGCGAAATTCAATATAAAATAACATCGCACAGAGGGGGGTGGGTGGCTCAGCGGTAGAGCACTGGACTCATAATCCAAGGGTTGTGGGTTCGAATCACACCAAAGGCAGAAATCTTTGTCTGATTTTTAATTAATTAAAAATTTAGAAATTGATTTTCATATACCAGGTGTGATTCCTCACTCGACCATTCACTGTTGGGTTCTAATTAACAGTGCTGTTCCTAAAGTGGCGCTGGGAAACAGTAACAAAGCCTACACAGAACACGAGGCTAATGGCCATAGTAGTCGATGCCGTTGACACAGAAGTAAAAAAAAAAAAAACATCGCACAGTAAAAGGAGAGTTATTTCAAATTTTGGCGAAGTTTCTGTTACCTTCGCCAAAATTGTCTATCTAATTTTAAATGGTTCAAATTTTCAGGACATCCTTTGTAGTCATTTTTTACTCTTCTTACTAAATGTACAATTTTCTTTTTTGACATTATATCTTAATATGCTTCTTATTAATATGTTAAAATTTAAAACATTCAAGTGTAGTGATTTAGAGTTAACTCCGATTTCCCCCATTAGTTTATCACGACTTTCCGTGGTTTCAATTTTCATTTTACAAAAAGCACTTTACTATAATACGAGACTGTTAGTAATTTATTCAAAACCTTAATTTGTATGCATTAGAATTGGAAAATAACAGGACAAAACGTGCATAAATACCATACGATCATTCTCAGTTAATTTTAAACAATATGTTTGTATTCAACTTTTCTTGGAAAAACAATTGGGCGCCCTATTAGAAATGTATAGAGCAGTACTAGTAGAATATTTGATAGGAAATGCATGTAACAAATAATCATAAAGTAAAAAATTATGTTTTTCTATTTGAAAAAAATAATAATAATGGGATTCACCTTAATCTAGAAATCCTGATGATTTCCGCAGCCATTTATTCTAGTTATTTCGCTTAAATAGAGTTAAAATAATAATATTAAAACTAGAGAGATATTTTCCGAACCAGTTGAAGTGGTTGAGTTCTAATTAAACTCGAATAAAACTCTCTTCAAACCCTTATAACTCAAAAAAGCGCATTAATTGACCAATTAACATTAAGGGTTGTTCTCATTACATATTCAGTTAAACCCGAGTATAATAAACGAATTAAACTTTCTCCGTTAAACTAGAATATCCCTTGAAGCGTGTACACCACTGGCGACCGGAGATCCGGCAAATTGAAAATCACACCCAGGTATTTAAATTTCCATTCCTCCTTATTTTATTCGTGATTTTCCGAGTTACTTTGTATTAATTACCATAACTAATTTATGAATAATTAGTCCGATTCCGTCAAGATTCATAAATATGCAAGGTCCTTTTTCGAGAACCCTCTTTCGTTATTTTAACTTCTTTTTAAATGAGCCATTCACGATTAAATACGGAGTAAAGGATTTAAGCCCCTAGCTAAGAGAGGACACCTCAATTATGTGCTGATTTTAACTCTCACAAAATTTTAATTTTTACCAAATTTTTTTTGCTGAAATTGAGGCACATGATTGTGTAATGGAAGCACCAATGATGATGATGAATAAGCACTGAGACGACCCAGCAATTCGTAAAGTACTAGACGAGAGAAAAATTTTAAAAATACAGACGTTTCATTAGTAGGGTTTTCGATGATTCTTTAAAAGTGTCTTTTCCAGATGATGCAAATCTAAATTTTAACTTTTACAATAATTGTGATATGATTGACATAAGTTCAGAACCAATTACTGAAAAGGAGATTATTGATGCTGCTTGTAAATTAAAGAATAAATTTACTTCTGGACCTGATAAAATACCATCATTTCTATTAAAAATTGTATTCGAGATACTTTTTAACCTAGTTTTAATAACTTCAACTTTTCCAGATAGTTGGAAAATACCTAAAGTGTGTCATGTATACAAGTCTGAAGATCGCAATGCAATTAATAATTACAGGCCTATATATCTATCTTGAATAATGATGCGAAGGTTTTGGAGTCAATTTTGTATAACCGCATATATCTCTCTTCAAAAAACATTATTTCTAACTATTGTATGGTATACCAGCATGGATTCATGAACTAGAGATCCACAGTAAGCAACCTAGCATCATTTAGTCAATTTTTATGTGAATCATTAGATGGAAGAGGTCAGGTTGATGCGGTATATACGGATTTCTCGAAGGCCTTCGACAAAATTAGTCATGTGATACTTCTTAAAAAGCTATCATAACTAGGCTTTAATGATATGTACCTTTCTTTATTTAGATCTTATTTATATAAAAGTTTGTCAATTTGAATGGATTCTGTTCTATTTATTTAGCAACAAGTGGAGTCCCTCAGGGATATAATTTAGGTCCATTGCTATTCCGGTTATTTATTAATGACTTGTGTGATATAATTAAAACTCACAAATTATTATTCGCTGATGACCTCAAATTGTATGCTTCTATTTATACTTTAAATTGTATTGCATTACAGGATCAGCTGATTTGTTTACAGAATTGGTGCAACATAAATGGATTATATTTGAATATTGGCAAATGTAAAGTAATAACGTTTTCACGCAAAACTAATACTATCCAATTATCAATGTAACATTGGAACGTACTGTAAACATTAGGGATCTTGGAATTATTTTTGATAGCCAACTAACATTTAATAGCCATATCAATTAAATTGTTAACTCAGCCTACCGTGTCTATGGATTTATTTGGAGAAACTGCAAAAATTTTAATAATATCTCAGCTTTAACATCTCTTTACTTTAGCTTAGTTAAGTCTAAATTATGGATCTTTAATTTGGAATCCCATATATTTCCAATACACGTATTCAATTGAGAAAGTTCAAAAGAAATTTCTTAAATTCTTACAATATAAAATTGACGCAGTTTATCGTATTAGAGGTATGGACTACAATATTTTATTAAATAATTTTAATTTTGTTTCCCTAGAGAAACGTAGGATGCAAGGTTCTGTTTTATACTTACACAAACTATTAAATAATAAAATTGACACCTCAGAATTAATATTCCAAATTGATTTACATGTTCCTAGACGGACCTCAAAAAATACAAATAAGAAACGAAGAAAACTCTGAATTTCTTATCTTTTAAATAATCTTGTACAATTTTGAGCTATTTGTACATGATGATTAAAAAAAAGGAATTCGGAGTTTTCTTCGTTTCTTATTTGCATTTTTTGAGAACATTTCCCATAGTAATGTATATTTTTTTCACACCATCAAAAAGTAGAGATTTCAACGAACAAAAAGCCCACCGATTTTTTTAGAAAAGCAGATATTTTGACGTGAGAATTTTCGATTGAAAATTAGACTGCTTTTTCGATATTAAGTCAAAATAAGGTTAAAAAAATAAATATTTTAAAACAACAAAATTACAGAGTGTTTGGGACATAAAAAGGTAAATTTACACCAAATTTCGTGAAAAAAAATAAATTTTTGTAATAGATAAAATTAAAAAATCAAAAACTTGGTTATTTGAATTTTTCACATAAATTTTGAGGTTATGTGAAAAAAGTTGTAGATTTTTTTATTACCTACAACTTTGCCATTTAACTTTTTTCCATAGGACTCCGAGATAAACAGTTTTTTACCCTTAAAAACTCAACCCCTTCCACTTCCCGACGTCAGATCGCCCGTATATTTCATTTTTGTTATATTCTCTTCCTTTTCCAATGGGTTTCATCCTACTATTATTTTTTTTGGTTTCAAAAATTATTTCTTTTACCTTAAAATTATGTAGAAGATATTTCGTATTGGGCTATCCCACATTTTTGCTGGCATCTTCTCTTTGGTAGTCGTAAATATTTTTCATTAAATCATGTAAATAATACTAATCTTTTTTTCTAGATAAGAATTTTTTGACTTTCCTAGAAAATATGATAAAGTATTTGGAATCCCATATATTTCCAATACACGTATTCAATTGAGAAAGTTCAAAAGAAATTTCTTAAATTCTTACAATATAAAATTGACGCAGTTTATCGTATTAGAGGTATGGACTACAATATTTTATTAAATAATTTTAATTTTGTTTCCCTAGAGAAACGTAGGATGCAAGGTTCTGTTTTATACTTACACAAACTATTAAATAATAAAATTGACACCTCAGAATTAATATTCCAAATTGATTTACATGTTCCTAGACTGACCTCTAGATTATAACATTCCAATGTAAGAGAGCCCAACAAACTTAATGCAGAAATCTCCAATAAATTTTACGTGTATTAATGCTAACAAGATAATTGATTATTATGACATTTTTTGCTGCAATATATACGAATTGAAAAACAAAACCCGTACTCATCTTTAGATTTTAGGAGGCGCATTATCGTCCTGCTCCTTGCATTTAATTTCACAATTAAGTTAGTTAAATTGTGAAATTCTATACCAAATATTTTGATTTTATAATGTTTTTTTCTTTCTATCCTAATTATATACGTACCAATCTAAAGCGCTGTGCTATCTTTATTTAAATATTTTTTGTAACTATGTATTTGCTTTGCAAATGGTTTATACTGTTAGGCAATAAATACTATTATTATTATTATTATTATTATTATTATTATTATTATTATTATTATTATTTATTACTAATTAGCTTCTCAAATCTTTGCACTACGACAGTTAAGACCATTCTTGTCTAATCAAGTGCTCAGAATGGTGTATTTCGCAACTATACAATCTCACCTAAATTACGGCCTGATCATTTGGGGAAATTTCCCAGCTGCTGATAAGGCATTTAAGGCACAAAAATCGGCTTTAAGAGTCATTGATAATGCGAAATGGGATGCACACTGTAAACCGTTGTTTGCGAAATATTCCATTTTGCCACTACCTTGTATGTATATTTTTGAGGTTGTCACCTTTATTCATCAAAATTCAAACAAGTATGTTCTTCAGTCTGATGTACATACGTACTCAACGAGAAACGCCAGTAATATTGTTGTTCAATTTTCAAGGATACAAGCTACAAAAGACAATAAAATTAATTTAAATATATATAACAAAATAGTTTTTTTACTAAAGGATGACAATCTCAGGAAAGAGTAAAGGAGTTTCTGCTAAAAAACTGTTTTTATTCTGTAGACGAATTTTTACAACATAAATAGATATTTATTTTATAACGCAAGAAAAAGTTTTATATTTTTTTATTGTACTTCATTATTCTTCCATGTTTTATTCAGGATTTTATTTATACTTCATATTTTACTTTTTACTATGTGCATTTTATATATATTTAAATTATGTGACATTTATCTATACTTTTACAATGTATATTTTATATATTTTTTAGATTTTGTGACCGCAAACGTATTGCTAATATGTATATTTTGGTCAATAAATGGTATGGTATTATTATTATTATTATTATTATTATTATTTTTTTTTTTTTTTTTTTTTTTTTTTTTTTTACTTCTGTGTCAACGGCATCGACTACTATGGCCATTAGCCTCGTGTTCTGTGTAGGCTTTGTTACTGTTTCCCAGCGCCACTTTAGGAACAGCACTGTTAATTAGAACCCAACAGTGAATGGTCGAGTGAGGAATCACACCTGGTATATGAAAATCAATTTCTAAATTTTTAATTAATTAAAAATCAGAAAAAGATTTCTGCCGTCGGTGGGATTCGAACCCACAACCCTTGGATTATGAGTCCAGTGCTCTACCGCTGAGCGACCCACCCCCTATATTATTATTATTATTATTATTATTATTATTATTATATATTATTATATATAGTGTATACCCTCGGTCAGCTAAGCAGGCGCTTTGGTGGAGGGGTGACGTCCTTTGTCTTTTATAGAAGTAATCTCTTAGTAGTTTGATCTGGCCATTATGGAGATTTCTGATGTTTGTGAGTCCTCGGCCTCCCTCCCCTCTTGGTAACGTCATTCGTATCGTGCTTGGTGTTTCCTGTGTTTGGTAAGGGTTGTTCTCGTTTTTCTCATGATGGTCTCGAGGTCTGTTTCCGTCCATGTAATTACACCGAATGAGTAAGTGAGTACCGGTATAGCCATGGTGTTAAGCGCTTTAAAGAGGTGTTTACTGTTGAGCTCCGTTCGGCATACTTTGTCGACTCTGTTTATTTATTCTTTGATGAGGTCTTGTTTGATCTTGGTTTGCTCTATTGTTTTTGCTTGCTGATATCCCAGGTATTTGTAGACGTCTCCTTCGTTCATGGATTCTATTAGTCCACCTTCTGGTAGAGGTACCTCGCCTGTCCTGCACTGTCCCCTGTCTATATTGATGATCTTGCATTTATCCAGCCCAAACCTCATACAGATGTCCTTATTATTATTATTATTATTATTATTATTATTATTATTATTATTATTATTATTATTATTATTATTATTATTATTATTATTATTATTATTATTATTATTATTATTATTATTATTATTATGTTTTTATTTAATCATACCTTTATCTCTGGTTTTTCTCTTTCATATTCTAATTATTTTTATTTTTTCTTGGTAAAAAATACGTTTGTATTCCATTATTATTTAGTTCGGCCCTGACCCTGATATCGCGCAATATCCACTAAAGGATGAACGCAATTTTAAATTGTCACAACCGACTTGGAGAAACAAACTAAAAGATTTATGATCATAATATTCTGTTCCGAATAGAAAAAAAAAGAAGCCAGATAAATTACTGCTTTAGCCGCTGTTCAGTTTCTATTTAACAAAAGACTCCTAGTTTTTGCCTTAAACTATTCAGAAAATTTTAAGAAAAATAGATTACTTTAGAAAAGAGCTTCCGGGCTGGAATTTTCCGAACAAGTCTTAGATAAAAGATAAAAAAAATTACCCAGAAGCAGAGACGGTTTTCTATGTGACCTCGACTTTATTGAAAGTTGGGTTTTCTGACAAAAAGTCTGAATTTTTAGGGATTTCCATGTAACGGTACAACGAAAATTTGATCGCTTGATATAAAATATGAAACTTTAGAAGGATCAACCAAAGTGGTCGCGACGATTGTAAATTGAAACCACGAAAGAGTTTAAAGACTTAAAAAAAAAGTGAGATCATAAAAACAAAAGTTAGGGGAAAATGTGAGATAGAGGGAGTTGAAAGAGATAATTTAATGATGTCAATATTTGTTTTGGAGTTCGCAGATTCCCAGAGGGATTTTGAGTTTTATTATAGTTCGTTTTATGCGCTTATCTAAATATTTTTTATACTTTTTTTCTATATAGTCGTCTGGTTTTGTGTAATGATTCAATTTTTACTCGTTTGGTTTATTTCACCTTTTAGACCTTATTTTATATTGGGAAAGTTTTATTAAATTCTTTATTTAGCTTTGCTAATACAAAAATAGTACATTTTTACAATACATAATAAGTATAAATAAAAAACATTTACAACGTATAAAACATAAAATTAAATTTATATTTACAATTAAAATCTCTATATTATCTACAATTAAAATCTTTCAGTTTACGTATACCTGACTGAATTTTGTGTACTCCTACTTTATAACATGTCGAATACGAAAATTAGTTCGATTTCTTGTATTATAATTGTGAAATTCAAAATTGTAATAATAATAATAATAATAATATATCTTTTTAATAAAGTATTTTTTTAATTGCTGATCTGATTCCTCACAAAATGTGACGCGTAGTAAGTTAAATAAAAATCTAGTTCCGATTTTATTCTTGATTTCTAATAAATCACAATTGAAAATATTGGAAAGGGATAAGTTCCAATCGGTTGGCCACTTTGGGTCAACCAATATATAACGACTTCCTTGATGTAAATTCTGAGGTTATCACCCAAGACCTTGGAGAACAATTTAGTGTTAAACCATAGTTAGCGCCAATTTTAGGGTATATAACTTCAAATGGACAATCCTCGAGGGTATTTCACTTGGCTACTAAGAGGCATTAGAAATGAATGTTAATTTTCATTATATCTGGGGTATTATCAGGTAGATTGGCTTTATATATATCTCCCAGTTTAACCGATAATTCATTGTTTGTTTGTAACGTTCGACGGTATTGGGAATTTAATCATTGGCTTTCTGCAATTTCGTACGAGTCTGATAAATTTTATAGTGGAGTACATATGTTGAAAATTACTTTATACGAAATAGAAATTAATAGAAACTAAAATCTCGTATTTAATCGACAAAAAAGGTTGTTTAGGTGATGAGATTGCTAATCATAGGATTACAGGGGCGCATTTAAGTGTTAATTTACTTTTTCTTATTATTATTATTATTCCAAAAAATTCTGGATTTAAACATTGAACAGGTAAATTGAAGATATTATAATCGCAATATCTATAACAGAAAACTTTTCTTTCGCTCTTTTTAATTTCTAATAGATAGAAAAGAGAATAAAAGATTTTCTAAAATTATGTCAATAAATTCCACTTGTATATTCCGTTTTCTCGAATTCAAAAATTTTATGTTTTTATTTACAAGCCTGTCATAGTTCCAGTTATATTTAAAAATATTCCGAAACCATTATCACAAAATTATATATAATAAAATTTGGGTATAAATACAAATAATATCCCGTTCCAGATTTTTAATCTGGATTTCTAATTACAAACTCAAATTGTATTGATTTATTAATTTAAATTTTTTATTTGTGATACCGATAAAATAAGAAGAAAATTTCATCATTCCTGACTTTCCAAAGCATTTTTTTTTTATTTAAAGATATTAATGTTAATTAAATATTAACTTCGTTATCTTTATGTCTCGCACTTATCACTCTATAATACTTATAAACCTGGAACGAAGGCAAAAGACGTTTCGTATTTTGATCATCAAAGACGTTGTAAAAGGTGTTTAAGTACCTGAACTTAATTAAATTCCTTAATAATATCTGAAACTATTCACGTCTTGCATTAAGAATTCGTAGATAAAAGGAAAATTATATTAAAAGGATAGTAGTAGAAAATTTAATTTTCCAGGTATAGGAATTTTTTTAAGAACCACTGCTGTTACACATTTATACCTTTGGCTACTTGGCAATATAAGTAGAAAACAGAAAATATGTAAAAACAAAGTAAGTGGTAAATAGTCTGGAGATAAGTTATACGAAAGTATCAGCTCCCAGAATACGGCTTCCAACTCATTTAACCAGAGTATGCAATATCTCCATAAAGTGCATAATAAAAGCCAGATGGTTTAAAAAGAAGTATAATTTGTTAAAAAAAGGTTTTTTCATGCCAAGAAAGTAACAATAAATGTTGAAGTGCAAAATCTTTGTATTGTTTGATTTGTCAAATATCCTTTTTTACATTTTTACCTTCAAATGCAATTTTTACATTTATCTTACGGTTTCCGACATAGAAATATTGTCCCTTCTTTCTTAAACCATCCTCTATAGTGAATTGATTAATAATAAATAATAATTGAGTAAAATGTCCTATATAGAAAAAAAAAACAACAAATACAGTTATTTGCGTGACGATAAAAACCTATTTGAAGTAAATTATTTATCCGAAAAAACTTTTTAATTTACTGCGTGAGCAATATGTGGTAAAATGATTATTAATAATATACCGAATTGAGTTATTCACTACATCACGGAATTATGTTATGACAAAAACAAACTTTTAAATTTTGTACTGGTGTTGATTATATAAATTTTTTATTACAATCCAATTTACCTGTTTTTCCTTCGTTGGAGAAGATTTTTTGAAAAATTAAGAAACCTTTCTGTAGAATGGGGTTAAAATCGATTGTCGGAGGTTTTGTTGATGTAAAAAGAGAATCATCCAAATTAAGTGAATAAATTCAAATGAATCTGCTTTACGGTTTGAATTGCCTTTTTCTATTATTCAAATCTTTGATAGCCTATTTAAAACTGATTAAACAGATCCTGAAACAAAAAACCAAATGTCTTTTTCCCACAGCGGTAAGATTCTCGGTAATTCTCGATGTCTTCAGCTTCATCCTTAATCTAGTCATCTCTTTCAAGAATACTTATGACTTTTCTTTTCGTAAAATTACAGCTGATGATTTACGCATCCGCGCTAGAATATCAAAAAGAGAGATTCGTGATAGAACCGAAAGTAAATTAGTTTCCAGAATCGATTCGTTGAATAAATCCCAAGGGAAAAAAGCCGATCATCTAACAGCGTTTCTCTTTTAGGCCAGGTTTTTAAAGTAATCTGTTTCTTGCATAAATAATATATCTTTCTACGACCACATTCTTTTCTGCACAACATATTTGTTTAGAACTAAGCTGAATTACAGTTTTATTTTTAGCAAAAAGTGTTGTAGTAGTAAAAGTATAGTTAGATTGATAGATAGATTGATTTTATTGATCTCATAAAAATTTAACAATAAATTAGAAGACAAGTCATTTTTAAAAAGTAATGCACTAGTAAATATAACACAAATATTTCAAATACATTCATAAAATAAAAATTCAGTATTAAAATACACTTACAGTATTAAAATCAGATTCATTAAAAAAATAATTTTTTTTTGTCGGTGATGATGTAATTTGGCACCTGATGGTTAGGAATTTAAGTACTCCTGTGTGTTGTATGGACATATGTCTATTAAAAAGTTCTTAACTTTGACTCTGAATTTTGAATATGTTTTAATGTCTTTAAAATGAGTCGGCAGTTTGTTGTATAACTGAATTCCATTAACAGTTGAATATTTTGATGTAATATCAAGACGTCTAAAGGATACAGACAAATTGTCTTTTTGACGTGTATTATAAATATATACGTTGCTATTGCAGACATAATTAGTTTTATTCTTATGTATTGACTTAAGCAACTCCAATATAAAAAGGCCAGTCATAGTCAAAATTCTTAAATTTTTAAATGAATGTCTTGCAGGACAATTATAAGGTACCTTGGAGATACACCTAATAATTCTTTTCTGGCAAAGAAAAACGTCATTAGCATGAGACGAAGCGCCCCAGATGCTGATTCCATAATTAATTCTGGATTGAATTTGACCAAAATAAAACATTCTTATATGTTGTAAATTTAAAGTATTACAAAGATTTAGGCAGTGTGTTTTAAAAGATAAATCTGCATCAAAAGTCACTCCCAAAAACTTCACATTTTTACTTTCAGCAATATCACAGTTATTAATAGATATATTAAGGTCAGGCAATAATGTTTTTTGAGTATGAAAAGTTTATCCCCCCACGCAGAGAATTTCAACAAAGCATTTCTTATTTTGGCTTGCAATATATTTATGATTTTTTCACTAAATAACACTGTTGAGTCATTAGCATAAAGTGATGTAAAGCATTCAGGCAATGTCAGAGGCAATTCATTAATATATAGAATAAATAAAATCGGGCCTAGGATTGACCCTTGGGGCACGCTATTAGTGTTAATTCTTTGCTTGGAAAACATATTTAATAATTTTAACATTTTGCACTGATAAGTAAGAGGAATACCAGTCAAGAGCTTTACCCCTCACCCCATATTTATACAATTTATCACCTAATATATTGTGTTGAACACAGTCGAAAGCCCGGCTGAGATCACAAAATATCCCTATCGGAGTTTCACTGCGCTCAATACTCTCTAAAACTTCTGTGTAAAAAGATTCTAGAGCAGTCGATGTTGAATAACTGCATCTAAAACCGTGTTGATGATTGGTGATAACATTGTTTTTTTCTAAAAAATTAATCAATTGCCTAAGCATTTTATATTCAATTGACTGCTGTGAAACAGGTCGGTAATTCTTCATTATCTGTGGATCGCCCTTTTTTAATATTGGAGAAATGGTAGATTTTTTATTTTAGAAGGAAAAACGCCTTCAGTAAAAGATGTGTTTATAATATTAGCAAGAGGATCTACAACATATTTAACAATTTTCTTTATTACTTTACCAGAAATACCGTCAAAACCACATGAGAAAAAGAATAGTGTGCAATACGTGCAGAATTTCAATTGTTGTTGATATCGAAGCAATCTCGAAAAATTTAAAATTTGTTGAGAAAGCGTTTTCGTTGAATCAAGCGGCGAGAAAAGATGACCTATAGTGTCAAAAAAATTATAAATATATTTGTGAAGTTAGAAATATGAGTAATTTGTAATTCTACTGATTTTTTTTACAGATAATACATTTTTTGTTCAATATAACTGTATACTTTCACTTTCTTTTGGGATACGGTTGAAACAGAAAATGATCGTGAAATTATTTTAGAACTCGCCAACTCAAACATTGTTTATTCAAAAAAACGAATTCGCGCACATTATTTTTTTCTACTGAATTGGCAGTAAATAACGAAACATTACTCGAATTTTCTTAAAAATTGGAGAAAATATGCATTTTTATGTCGGGAAGACATGGTAAAAATTTAAAAAAAAATATATTTGTCCAGCCAAAATCGGCATTTTTCGAAAAAAAATTGAATTGGCCTCCATTTTTGGAAAAACAATAGTAGAGAAAAATTTTTTATCTTAAAAAGAAGGATATTTTATGGTCAATCGCGATTCAAACGAGAAACAGACATCTCGGCCATGATTAAAACTAAAAAAGGAGCTTTCTGATTGGATGACAAAATTAAACAAATCAAATGTAGCACATTTGAAAAAGGGTCGGAGATTTTTATAAAAACTAAATTTTCACGGAAGAGCCAGTTAGTGGGAACTCACTCGTGGCTTTAGGAAGCCATCAGTGGTTCCCAAATCGCGTTATAAAATTTGTAGGGGCTATCTTAAAGCCAGGCTTAAGGGCGCGTTTTTTCGGGCAATCATTATTTTTCGTTTAATTCTGGGTCAAAGTACATTTTTTAGTTTTGAGTTTTCTCTAGGTGCTGCTTACCAAGAGAATTTCAAGGGTTGCAATCCAGCCAGCCCGAAGTACTATTTGGGATAACCGAAAGGGAGTAAGATTGATTATTTTAATTTTATACTAACCACTGAATTTCATAAAGTGTCGATTTGTTTGGTTGTTCAGATTTTTTTCAGAGCTCATTGCATTAGCGACCCCGTTTAATTTGTAATTTTGGGAAAGTCTTGACAGATAGATTTATATATTTTTTTGTCTTTGCAATTATTCAGAATTTAAGTGGCCTTAGTTTTTACAGACAGTAGATTTGATCTGTCTTTTGATAGTTAGACAAATATTAGTCAGGGAGTTTAAAGCCGACCAATTTTGTGGTCTAAGTTACCTTTGGGAAAAATTGGGTTCATTTTTGATAATTAGAGCTTATTTCATTTCCTTATTTGTCGTTTATTATAGTTATCAGTATTTTGTCTTGTTGTTAAATCTTACGACGCATGGTCAAGTAATAATTTTGCTTTAGAAATAGATAATTATCTTTCTTTGTAATTTTTGTCAGTTTTGCTTGTTAATCATTTTTTTTTATTTTTATTTATATTTTAACTTGTATTTTATTTGAATAAATCCCCAGCCCCATTTCACAAGTCATTTGCTAAGATCAGATTAACCCTGAGAATTTTTGACACTTCCCGTTGAGATTTAAGTAATCCGTGCTATGTATAGCCACGGCGAATCACGCCCATTTTGGACAGATTTGATCTTGGTAAAAAACCAGTAAGCCTTTTTAGACCGCTCGTA
The DNA here is from genome assembly GCA_949320105.2 of Crepidodera aurea. Lineage (NCBI taxonomy): Eukaryota > Metazoa > Arthropoda > Insecta > Coleoptera > Chrysomelidae > Crepidodera > Crepidodera aurea. The sequence continues at coordinate 1,300,897 of OX439475.1, read as the reverse complement.
AATTTTGATAGACACGCAAATAGGTAAAAATAACCTTTAATTCTTTACGGTTATTACATTAGGATGAATTTAAAAAAAAAACCTACTGTACAGATCGATACTCTACTTCATCACGGTCATTTTAATTTTTTTTTTATTTTTCTACGACTCTTAGAGCCGGAGATATTTAAAAAATAGTGAAGCAATCCAAATACCAAAAATGCCGTTTTTGGCACATGTCTCGCGAAGCTCCAGCCCAAATTTATGTATAAAAATTAAAAATTTCACTCCACGATAAGTTAGAACTATATTTTTGAATTTTTAGACATTAACTGAATATCTAAATTGATTTTCTGTACAAATAAAATTGGATTCATTGAATTTTATATTATTCATAAAATCTAATTTTACAATTTCATTTGACTGGCCTATTTTGCGAACGGCGTTTCATTGCCGCACCTTTGAAAATCGGCCCCGTTACTGCCACCGCCGCAAATCACACTTTTTAAATTGATAAATGCCTTACTTGCACGCAAAAATCTCATTAAAACGAAATACATTGTATTAAATTATAAAAAAAAAACATCGTTTAGTTTGTTACTGATACCGTTTAAATTATTTTCAATATGAAAATTCCCATTATAATTTTAAAATATTTACGTAATACATATTTTTCTCTCAAGAAAACCGCACCAAAGTAGAGATTACAAATATAATTTTAGCCTTACGACACTTAACCACTCGATAAATTAATAAAATTAAATTAAATTTAAATTTAAACACAGATTTCATTAAGTCATTTCCCTAATGTTAAAATTACAAAGAGACTAAAAGGCTTCGGGATACAAATGATAATTAGAAGATGAGGTAGATTTAGGGAAATTGTTTCTCATCTTCTTAGAAGTGTAAGGGGCCCTTTCAATATTCTAAAAGCATATTATTCTGGAAAATTCTAAATTCTGAAAGGAGTTTTCGGCTTAATGTTATTGTTAAAAGGATACCTTGAACCGGAGTGGGAATTACTTAATAAATTTATGTTTATTGTATCAAGTAGAAATTAAATGAGACTCACAAATTCATAAAGGTGCCGAGAAAGGACGAAAAGTATTAAATTCCCCCAACTTTACTAAAACCTGGGTTACCTTTAGGGACTTACATGAGTCTGACTGAGCAACTTTTATTGCTACAGATTTTCTTGAAGAAACAAGTGCAATAAAAAATTTCTCTCTCTTTCCACTGGATTAAAACCACTTAGTTGTTAAAAAAGTTTTTTTATTGACGTTTCGGCTTTCCAGATCGAAAGCCGTTATCAAAATGACATAAAATAAATAAATTTACTAGAAACAGAACACTTGATAATCTTGCAAAAATATGACATCAACATAGTATACATAGAATAAGATTTTGAGATTGAAGATGTCAAAATCTGTTTCAATCATATTTTTGTGACGTTTCTGGGAACGAATTTTTTTTTTGAAAGGATAGCGCATTTGCATATTATAAGAGAATTTATACTTCGTCATAAATGAAGTTTTCTTATTAATATTATCATAAGAAAAAACCAGATAAAAACTTATGATATTATCCCGATATAGAGGGTATCCTTTTTGCAATTAACTCTTTTTGTAAAATAGGTATCCAAATTTTTGAAATATCAACCGAACAATTAGAAACACATTCGTTATTATTTAAGCATATCAATGCTGCTTCTTTAACTTTGCGGTTATAATTATTCGGTTCTTTTAATAATCTAGTTGAAAAATTCCATTGTATTTTATGACCAGAATCCCATGCGTGTTCACATATTTTGGATTTTTCGAATTGTTTATTTTTAATGTACGATTGGTGTTCATTAAGTCTAATATGAAAAGGTCTAGATGTTTCTCCTATATAAAATTTATTACATTCGCATGGAATTTTGTAAATACAATTTTTTGTGTTTTGAATTTCATTAAAAGGTTTTGTATTTACTATTAAAGATTTTAATGTATTATTAGTTTGAAAAAACTGTTTTTAAATTAAATTTATTGCCAATCCTTCTAATTTTTTCTGATAATTTTGGAATATAAGGGATTTTTACTATATTTGAAAGAATTATTGGGGGGTTTAAATTTTGATCTTTAGTTTTGATGTCTCGGTAAAGTTCACGATTTATAAATTTACTTGGGTAGTTGTTCTTAATCAAGACAGATTTAACAAGTGATAATTCATTATTTAAGATATTGTCATTTGAACAAATTGTTTTTGCTCTATCGGAAAGAGATTTGACAATACCTCGTTTAACACAAATTGAGTGATTTGAATTAAAATTTAGATATCTATTTGTATGTGTTTCTTTTCTAAAAACTGATGTATCAAAACAATTGTTGTTATTGTGTATTAGTACATCAAGAAACGGTAATTTTTTATTATTTTCAATTTCAATTGTAAATTTAATAGTAGGTTCCGAATTATTAATAGTATATAAAAATGTATCAATATTTTCCCTATCGTGTTGCCAAATTGCAAAGATATCATCTACATATCTAAACCAGACAGAAGGTCTTAAATTTTGTTTGTTTACAATTTCCATTTCAAAATTCTCCATGAAAATATCACACAATTTTGGTGATAAAGGAGAACCCATTGCCATGCCAAAATTTTTTGCTGATAAAAATCACTATTTAATTGAAAATATGTAGTTTTAATACATAGTTCCAATAATTCTAGAATTGCTGAGACGCTTAATTTAGTTCTATTTATTAATGTATTATCACTTGTCAACTTTTTTCTCACAAGATTAAGAGTTTTATCGACAGGAACATTTGGAAATAAACTGACTACATGAAAACTAACCATTATATCTGAATTTGTAATTTTGATTTTTGATAATTTTTCTAAAAAATGTTTTGAATTTTTAATAAAGGAATTAGTATTTCCTGATAACGGATCTATTATTTTAAGTAGAAATCTTGCTAAATTTTGACAAGGTGAATTTATAGAACTTATTATTGGTCTTAATGATATTTGTTGTTTATGAATTTTGGGTAAACCATAAAAATGTGGAGGTTTACTATAATGAGAAGTAAGAGATCTTCGTTCTTTATCACTTAGGAATTTTTTATTTTTATATAAAGTTTTGTAAATTTTGTTTTCAATACTAGTAGTTGGATCTTTATTTAATTTTGAATTTCAATAATTTCGTTAATTTTGTTATCATAATCTGTTTTGTTCATGACAACCGTCGCGTTACCTTTATCTGCCGGTAAAATCTTAATTGTATTGTCATTTTTTAAATTTTTAATTGATTTAAATTCTGCGGAGGTTAAATTTTGATTAATTTTGTAAGATTTTTCTAATTCAATTTTGCAATGTACCTTGTATTCGTTGCTTAAGTCAGTTGGTAAATTTTGAGAAGCTCTATCTCTTTCCGATAGAGCAAAAACAATTTGTTCAAATAACAATATCTTAAATAATGAATTATCACTTGTTAAATCTGTCTTGATTAAGAACAACTACCCAAGTAAATTTATAAATCGTGAACTTTACCGAGACATCAAAACTAAAGATCAAAATTTAAACCCCCCAATAATTCTTTCAAATATAGTAAAAATCCCTTATATTCCAAAATTATCCGAAAAAATTAGAAGGATTGGCAATAAATTTAATTTAAAAACAGTTTTTCAAACTAATAATACATTAAAATCTTTAATAGTAAATACAAAACCTTTTAATGAAATTCAAAACACAAAAAATTGTATTTACAAAATTCCATGCGAATGTAATAAATTTTATATAGGAGAAACATCTAGACCTTTTCATATTAGACTTAATGAACACCAATCGTACATTAAAAATAAACAATTCGAAAAATCCAAAATATGTGAACACGCATGGGATTCTGGTCATAAAATACAATGGAATTTTTCAACTAGATTATTAAAAGAACCGAATAATTATAACCGCAAAGTTAAAGAAGCAGCATTGATATGCTTAAATAATAACGAATGTGTTTCTAATTGTTCGGTTGATATTTCAAAAATTTGGATACCTATTTTACAAAAAGAGTTAATTGCAAAAAGGATCACCCTCTATATCGGGATAGTATCATAAGTTTTTATCTGGTTTTTTCTTATGATAATATTAATAAGAAAACTTCATTTATGACGAAGTATAAATTCTCTTATAATATGCAAATGCGCTATCCTTTCAAAAAAAAAATTCGTTCCCAGAAACGTCACAAAAATATGATTGAAACAGATTTTGACATCTTCAATCTCAAAATCTTATTCTATGTATACTATGTTGATGTCATATTTTTGCAAGATTATCAAGTGTTCTGTTTCTAGTAAATTTATTTATTTTATGTCATTTTGATAACGGCTTTCGATCTGGAAAGCCGAAACGTCAATAAAAAAACTTTTTTAACAACTAAGTGGTTTTAATCCAGTGGAAAGAGAGAGAAATTAAAATACAAACCACAATGAGCTTCCGAAATGAACAATAAAAAATTATATAAATAAATATAATAAAATATTCCAACAGGAATATAATATTATACTGGAACAGGTTGCGCCTTCACCAAATCTGCAAATTACCCCCGAGTTTACTTAGTGTCACGACGTAATAAAAAAAAGCAATATCACCGCCTTGGCAGCGCCATCTCGGTACGTGTTGCGGTATCAAAAAACGCGAGAAGAAACGTGCTCGAAATCTAAGCGGTCGGTACGCCGATGATTAATGGATCCATATCTCCAGTTGAAATTAGTTCAAGATTTTACAACATTCAAATATTGCTCCTTCGTGATGCAAATGGAAAATATCATGCACGAACGTCTGTATAAATTGCCATTTTACAATTTTTCAATGTCCTTAGAATTTCCCGTACATTTTTCATTCGTTTCGCTGTTTAGGAACGGGCGAAAATTGAATGTAGCATAGAGAGAGAAATGTCGGAGTTTATGGTAATCGATAGTAAGTCTAATTTCTAACCTGCGGTTTATACAGAAACAAAATTGATAAATAAATAGTTAATATTGTTAGAGATTTACGTTTGCACCAATACAAGATCAGGTGAACAAACTGTTAAGGTTCGGCGTCATACATTAGGAAATTCTTTTGGGCTATAAAATTTGCAAATGTGTCAAAATGAAATGCACAGTAGATCAAATAGAGAGAGGGAATGCAGCTAAGGTCCACCGGGCATTGGAGCACGTCAGCAATATTCCACTTCGCTGGATCTCCCAAGGACGAAAAAAAGATCAATTTTTTATCTTTTTTGAATGATGTAAAAATAATTGGCGAAATCAAAATTTAGGAAAAATAATTTGTTTTCAAGAGAAAAGTCAAAAAGTTACGGAAAACAGGATTACATCAAAAATAAATTAAAAATCGTATACTTGCAGATGAATCCACTCTATATAAGTATTTAGATAAATCCTGTCAAATATAATTTAACTGAGAATTACTTATACAAAACAGTTAAATACCGAAATAACTTTTTTTTTGTCGTTTAAAAGAGGAAAAGGATCGTAATAGGATTTCCTATATTTTCGGTGGAATTTCATCCAACAAAAATGCGAATCAGGAAACCGAGGGAAATCCAGATAAAATGTTCCCACTTTTTCCCCGAAAGAACGCACTAATATGAAATACATATATATTTCAAGAAGATTTATTGCTTGATCCACAATATCGATGTAAGAGTTTGGTAACACAACCACTGACAAACATGAAACCTACCAGCCAATTTGGTAGTTGAGAGCACTAAATATTTTAAAGTTAGCAACTAATTTAATACTCTTAAATATTTAAAGTATTTTAGTAGATAGTAAATGAGCATGGCTACATGGAGCCGCGATAAAAGCCATGGGAAAAGTCATATGGAGCCGATAAGCCCAAGGTCATCTGATAAGCAGCGATAAAAACCATGGGAAAGGTCGTATAGAGCCGCTGATAAGAGAAAACCGTTAGTTAAGAAAAATGTCCATATGACCTTTCCCATGGTTTTTATCGCTGCTTATCAGATGACCTTGGGTTTATCACGACTCCATATGACCTTTCCCATGGTTTTTATCGCGGCTTCATGGAGCCATGCTCATTTATTATCGACCTATTTTAAATTTTACAATTTTCAATGTCACTCTATGTTTCTTTGTCTCTCTGGCTGTAGTTTTTCACAAGGAACTGGACGACACCCTTATCATAAAATAATAATAAAAAAATTTAGAATCACACCCTTGCGATTCTACTTTGGTTACGCTGTGGATTGCGAAAGGCAATTTTCTCGTAAGAAGAAATTTTAATTCATTTCGGAAGCTCATAGTGGTTTGTATTTTAATTTCTCTCTCTTTCCACTGGATTAAAACCACTTAGTTGTTAAAAAAGTTTTTTTATTGACGTTTCGGCTTTCCAGATCGAAAGCCGTTATCAAAATGACATAAAATAAATAAATTTACTAGAAACAGAACACTTGATAATCTTGCAAAAATATGACATCAACATAGTATACATAGAATAAGATTTTGAGATTGAAGATGTCAAAATCTGTTTCAATCATATTTTTGTGACGTTTCTGGGAACGAATTTTTTTTTTGAAAGGATAGCGCATTTGCATATTATAAGAGAATTTATACTTCGTCATAAATGAAGTTTTCTTATTAATATTATCATAAGAAAAAACCAGATAAAAACTTATGATACTATCCCGATATAGAGGGTATCCTCTTTGCAATTAACTCTTTTTGTAAAATAGGTATCCAAATTTTTGAAATATCAACCGAACAATTAGAAACACATTCGTTATTATTTAAGCATATCAATGCTGCTTCTTTAACTTTGCGGTTATAATTATTCGGTTCTTTTAATAATCTAGTTGAAGAATTCCATTGTATTTTATGACCAAAATCCCATGCCTGTTCACATATTTTGGATTTTTCGAATTGTTTATTTTTAATGTACGATTGGTGTTCATTAAGTCTAATATGAAAAGGTCTAGATGTTTCTCCTATATAAAATTTATTACATTCGCATGGAATTTTGTAAATACAATTTTTTGTGTTTTGAATTTCATTAAAAGGTTTTGTATTTACTATTAAAGATTTTAATGTATTATTAGTTTGAAAAACTGTTTTTAAATTAAATTTATTGTCAATCCTTCTAATTTTTTCGGATAATTTTGGAATATAAGGGATTTTTACTATATTTGAAAGAATTATTGGGGGGTTTAAATTTTGATCTTTAGTTTTGATGTCTCGGTAAAGTTCACGATTTATAAATTTACTTGGGTAGTTGTTCTTAATCAAGACAGATTTAACAAGTGATAATTCATTATTTAAGATATTGTCATTTGAACAAATTGTTTTTGCTCTATCGGAAAGAGATTTGACAATACCTCGTTTAACACAAATTGAGTGATTTGAATTAAAATTTAGATATCTATTTGTATGTGTTTCTTTTCTAAAAACTGATGTATCAAAACAATTGTTGTTATTGTGTATTAGTACATCAAGAAACGGTAATTTTTTATTATTTTCAATTTCAATTGTAAATTTAATAGTAGGTTCCGAATTATTAATAGTATATAAAAATGTATCAATATTTTCCCTATCGTGTTGCCAAATTGCAAAGATATCATCTACATATCTAAACCAGACAGAAGGTCTTAAATTTTGTTTGTTTACAATTTCCATTTCAAAATTCTCCATGAAAATATCACACAATTTTGGTGATAAAGGAGAACCCATTGCCATGCCAAAATTTTGCTGATAAAAATCACTATTTAATTGAAAATATGTAGTTTTAATACATAGTTCCAATAATTCTAGAATTGCAATTTGGCAACACGATAGGGAAAATATTGATACATTTTTATATACTATTAATAATTCGGAACCTACTATTAAATTTACAATTGAAATTGAAAATAATAAAAAATTACCGTTTCTTGATGTACTAATACACAATAACAACAATTGTTTTGATACATCAGTTTTTAGAAAAGAAACACATACAAATAGATATCTAAATTTTAATTCAAACCACTCAATTTGTGTTAAACGAGGTATTGTCAAATCTCTTTCCGATAGAGCAAAAACAATTTGTTCAAATGACAATATCTTAAATAATGAATTATCACTTGTCAAGTCTGTCTTGATTAAGAACAACTACCCAAGTAAATTTATAAATCGTGAACTTTACCGAGACATCAAAACTAAAGATCAAAATTTAAACCCCCCAATAATTCTTTCAAATATAGTAAAAATCCCTTATATTCCAAAATTATCCGAAAAAATTAGAAGGATTGGCAATAAATTTAATTTAAAAACAGTTTTTCAAACTAATAATACATTAAAATCTTTAATAGTAAATACAAAACCTTTTAATGAAATTCAAAACACAAAAAATTGTATTTACAAAATTCCATGCGAATGTAATAAATTTTATATAGGAGAAACATCTAGACCTTTTCATATTAGACTTAATGAACACCAATCGTACATTAAAAATAAACAATTCGAAAAATCCAAAATATGTGAACATGCATGGGATTTTGGTCATAAAATACAATGGAATTCTTCAACTAGATTATTAAAAGAACCGAATAATTATAACCGCAAAGTTAAAGAAGCAGCATTGATATGCTTAAATAATAACGAATGTGTTTCGAATTGTTCGGTTGATATTTCAAAAATTTGGATACCTATTTTACAAAAAGAGTTAATTGCAAAAAGGATACCCTCTATATCGGGATAGTATCATAAGTTTTTATCTGGTTTTTTCTTATGATAATATTAATAAGAAAACTTCATTTATGACGAAGTATAAATTCTCTTATAATATGCAAATGCGCTATCCTTTCAAAAAAAAAAAAAAATTCGTTCCCAGAAACGTCACAAAAATATGATTGAAACAGATTTTGACATCTTCAATCTCAAAATCTTATTCTATGTATACTATGTTGATGTCATATTTTTGCAAGATTATCAAGTGTTCTGTTTCTAGTAAATTTATTTATTTTATGTCATTTTGATAACGGCTTTCGATCTGGAAAGCCGAAACGTCAATAAAAAAACTTTTTTAACAACTAAGTGGTTTTAATCCAGTGGAAAGAGAGAGAAAGGAAATTTTAAATAAACCGATAAATTTATGTTATTTAAACAGTTCTAAACTAAAATATCCTTATAAAATAAATTGGTGTTTCTTGTAGTAAGCAAATATACCTAGAGCGAAGATAATCGTAACCGTGCTCCTTACTGAAATCGTTACTGAAATTGGCTCGAGTAATCAGCTCCAAAGCCACCTACTAAATTCCGGGCTCTTAATTAATCCTAGACCGACGAAAAGTATTTAACTTTAAAGGATAATTATCTGCAAGGACGAAAATGGCGCTTAATGCCGTTTTATACAACTGTTTGTTTATTTGCTTCTAAATAGAAATGTATTTGTTAAATATTTTATCTTTTCCACAGGATGATTGAATTAGTTATTGATGTCTACTGAAAGTTTATTCTAACCCATTATATTAGTGAGAACTTAGATCAAAAACTGACCTGGAAAGATCACATAAGAGCTAAGAAAACGCAATTAAATATCAAAGTAAGAGAGATGCATGGGTTACTGGGAAGAAAGTCACAACTATCATTGGAAAACAAGCTAAGACTATATAAAACCATACTGATACCTATTTGGTCATATGGTATTGCGCTCTGGGGATGTAGCAAGCCATCTAATACTAAAATACTCCAAACAGTTCAATCAAAAACTCTACGTATGATAGCAGATACACCCTGGTATGTGACCAACCATACTTTTCACAAAGATTTCAGGATACCATATGTAAATGAAGTAATCAGAACACATGCCAAAGCCACAGAAGACCTAGTTTAGGTGTAATAAGTTGGAGATCTGTCAATGGATAGCGCCCAACCCAAGCTGTAAACTTATAAACCATTTGCTAATTACTCTAAGTAACATTGAGTAGATTGTAAATAAGCGAATAAAGATATATAAAAAAATATATATTAGTGAGAAATTCTGACCAATTATGAGTATGATTAATATTGGACTTTTTATTAAGAACCTAAATAGTATAAATAGGAATATGAGGGGCAGCAGTTGTGTGTATAGCTGAAAATAGTTGACAGGTGTGAGATTTCTTTTGCACCTTCCTCCCCATATTTATTCTACTTTACTCAATATTATACAGATAAAACCAGAAGTAATAGCTGGTTGCTTAGTCTATAAAAATTAAATTAAAATAATTGTTATCAAATCAACAGCAGAACATAAAACAAATTCAATTCAAGTTGTCCAATTTAAATCAATTTTGCTCAGAAAAACCCAACCTCGATTTTTGTTAAATGTAATCATGCAGAAATACCCGAAGTGATCTCTGGGAATATCCAGGACAATCTATTATTAGGAGGATTCAACGTCCCAGAAATAATAATCATTATGTCTAAAACCTCTGTCCTATTTGCATTAGTTGAGGGATGTTGTCTTAGAGTCCCTGGTTCCCCGAATTTAATCATCTGTGTTGTATTTAACTGACAGCGTCGCATATTCTCAGGAACGCAATAGTATTACGTTCTGTAATAATAAATAAATAATTAAATTAATATCTGTTGGTTAAAGTGGATAGAAGTAGGTGTCAATAAAAGAAAGCATTTGACGTTAAAAAATAGAAAATCATAGTAGAAAATGTTGGTAATGGAGAATTTATTATCAAAGTTAATCAAAATTTATAAATTTATTTATGGAAATTATCGTTAAATAAAATTTAAAGAAAGAGATTGCACAGTCATAATTCACTGAAGTCTTAATGTTTGTTTCTAACAATTTCTCCCTTATTTTGATACAACTACCCACTGTTCTGTTTAAGCGTTATTGAGCATATATGGGGTTTAAATGCGCAGTTAAAAAGTAGTTATACTAGGAGGCTCTTTTTTACCTTTATACTGTATTTGAAAATCAAGAGAGAGTAAATTCCCAGAAATGTTTTGCAGTTATAAGTGTTAAAGGCAGTAAACCATAGACGTGCGTTTTCAAAATTAAATTAATATGGAAATAGAAATATTTAATTTGTTTTAGTTATTTATACCTAGATTACCAATTTTAGATAGATAAACATAATTCGTAAGTAGTAATTTAATTTGGGTAAAATGAAGAAAAAGTCAATATTATTTTAGGCATTTTGTTTTAGGCATATGTTTATTTACAAAATATGTATATAATATGTACAGATAATTACAATTATTTATAAATTAATATGAGGAGCTAAAAAAACAATTAAGTAGGTATATGAGAAAAAAAAACCAACCGCAAGGATAAAATTTGACGAGCAACATGCAAAAAATACGACAATATTAAATCTTAAAAAATAAAAATCTAAAAATAAAATTAAAGTACGTAAATTAATAATTTTAAAGTTATGGTTCCTCGCACTCTGTGTCAGAAGATTCACCATCTGATTCTAGAGAAATTACAATGGGCTCTATAGTAATATCAATTATGTTATCTAGCTCCCACATTTTTTTTTCTATTTCTGTAACGTGTCTAATACATTTTTGCCAATTTTCACTTGTTACTTCAGATATTGCCTTATTGAAGAGATTTTTAACATCTGATAATTTAAAAGTAGTGTTATTTCTGGCAACATAACCTTTAACTTGAGCCCATATTAATTCTATCGGATTCAGCTCACAATGGTAGGGTGGTAAACGAAGGATTTCAATTTCTCCTCAATATTATATTTTTTATAATTTTGCTTATGTTTTTTAGCAATAGTTAACAATTCTGCCCTCAGCATTGTATTATCAAAGGCTAAATTTTTAGAAGATAACCATTTTGCAATTTCACCCTTTTTCCATTTAGTGGTTGGTAAAGGTTCAAGTAATCTGGAGTGGTAACTTGCATTGTCCATTACAATAACCGATCCTTTTGGTATGAATTGAATCATCTGTTCAAAATATTCCTCAAACACGTCTCCATTCATTTCTTCGTGATAATCAACGGTTTTTTTTGATTCAAATAAGAGTAAACCATTCTCAAAAAAACCGTTTGTACTGCCTATATGACAAATAATTAATCTTTTACCTTTTCCTATAGGTTCCTTAAAACCAGTAGTATATCCTTCTAGAAAAGCTTGATGGGATGATTTTATATTTTTGTCTTTCCAAACTCTTCCTACACAATGTCCTTCATTAACCCATGTTTCATCTAAATAATAAATGTTTTTATTTTGAGCTTTAACTTGTTGTATTCTTCTGAGGTACTGTCTTCTCCAACATACAATTTCTTCAGAATCAATTAGCATTGAGTGTCTGCCCATTTTTTCAAATTTAAAGTTTAACTCATGTAACACTTTCCATAGTTTATCCCGGCTTATTGTGGGTAAATCAACATCATTCGTAATGGCTTGCAAAACTTTATCTAAAGTTGGTATTTGCTTGTTTATAAAAAATGAGTGAACAAGCTTACGAATAGCATTTTTAAAAAACTCGTACACGTTGACTTTTAATAGTTTTGGTCTACCTGGTTTCGGCTTTGGTGATTTTTCCTCCTTTAGAACTCTATATATTGTAGATTTTCCATATCCCATTGCCTTAGATGTTGTTTCAACTACACTGTCAATAGTGTTTGAGGGATTTTGATGTTTAAAATAGTGGTACACATTCACTACAGCACTCTTTTCATTGAGCGATAAATGGTCTAGTTTTAATTTTTTCACTGGCGTATACTCACAAACTGCTTCCATTTTTAGTCACTACTATTTGTCACGTTTATCGAAAATCAAATAACTGCATTTCTAGAAACTATTTAAGTCAAAATATCTGTCATTAGAAGCTGTTGCCATTCGGAGGTCGTTAAATAACAATTATCCCTTTCTATTCTGGTTACGCCTGTGACGCACGTTAATCCTCTTAGGCCTACTGTAGTAACAATGAAAGATCATAAAATAATGTGATAGTCCAAGAAATTTAATAAATTTTGTATTGAAATTAACAAAAACAATTTAGAATGCATTACAAATATTGAAGTTTTACTGCACGTACTGTACTATAGTTTTGCATACCGAATTACTTTTTATTCTGGGAATTTACTCTCTCTTGATTTTCAAATACAGTATAAATTACTATAAAAAATCTTAGGTCCAATAACACCATTTTTGATAACAAAAGCAATTACCTCGAACTCTACTGACATCATAATAATTTTTCTTATATTTCTATACTTCCTACCAATTTAGGGTTAGTTTTTTTTATGTAACCCTGTTTATCACCAAACGTATATACTTTTCTTTTGTATTATTACCAGTAAAATTTTCACACTTTTTTCTCTATTCAAGCGTTTGAAATAAATAAAACATAACCTTTTTGAAAAGCGAAAAGAACCATTGTATCTCAACCTCTCAAAATTCAATCACTCTAATATTGTTCCTCTTCTTTACCTGCAAGAAAAAAATATGAGAGAGCATCACCGCCGTAAATAGTTTTTAAAAAGGGGGTTAGAATAAAATTGTCTATTAAAGTCAACCAAAATGTTTTAAAAGTGATATTCATCCAATCAATTAAGAATTTTAGTTTAAATTTTGTTCATTTTTATCGGTCACTACTTATTGTGATATCTTTATATTAGAAAATGATAACTTAGTTTTTAATATATTAAGGGCAGGGGCGTATCGAGCCTCATAAGTTGGGGGAGGGGGGTCATGTTGAAAATGCCGACTCGTCAAGGAAAATTTGCCGACTGTACAATTCAGCGCACGTTACAAAAGTGTGGGGGGGGGTGTCACACCCCCAAAATCCCCGCCCCGGGCCATGCTTTGTTAGAAGGTAATTAGAATTTTCTTTGTTTTCCAAACAGTTATTTTAAAAGTCAAACAATTTATTTTAAATATTATCAAACAGAAATCAGATTCAAATAATCATGTTACTACTTTACTTCTCAATTTAATATTTATTTTCCCGCCCCTTTCGCGCCGCCCGGGTACCACACTTTAGCCGCGCTTCACAAAAAACCGTGTGAGAATTTCAAGAAAACGGACTGGAATTTGTATTCACTCGCCTGTAAAAGTTTTCTGGAAATCCCCTGAAGCTAAATCAATACAGGTACGCTTGTGATGTAAATGGGGTGAGTTTTCCACAATAGTTGTGGCTACGAATCCGCCTCGGGCGAATCGCTTAGTATCATCCGGAATGTCGAATGATGTACTGTAGACGTCTTGTTCATTTTTTACAGTAAGTGCGAAATAGTAAACCAAAATGGCCGGAGGGTATGGTATTTAGGATTTTGTGCAGGTTTAGAAATTTCCAGAATTCAGAAATTCTTTCATTTCACAAATAAAAGTTCGTCATGTAATTTAATTGAAACAGCAAATAAACTGTCAAACTAGTAGAAGCTTGACATGTCATTTTCCCCAAATTTTTGTAATTTAAATCTATGTTGAGCAGTACCAAAAGACTGGAACGAAAATTCAAGTTGGGAACGACTTGCCTGAATGGATATCTTTGGAAAATCAAAGGTAAAAAAAAAACCTGCTTAATTAACACATAAGGACCCTTTTGAGTCGTCGAAATTCTGAAGTAAATGCTCTGAACAAAAAAGGAATACTTAATTGGAAAGAAGATCGGTCAATGTTCATACAGATGTCTGGTCTTTGGGTATAATTGTATAATTCTATTTATAATGTTGATGCGAAACCAGTGCAGTAGCACTTATCGCTAATCATTCATTGTATTTATTGAATAAAGTAATAATTATTTATTAATGTGTCGTGTGAGCAGGACATTTACTTCAATATGCCTCATATATTCATATCGATTTGATTGTCGTAAACTTGGTTGATGAATTTGACATTAAAAAATATTGACAAACTTAGAAAAATGGGAAATTATACAAATCTGTTATTTAATGGAAGTTATTCTTAAGGTTGATGGTTCTGGTGAATGTACCATAGACTAAAAGTGATTTTTCTTGTAATTTTATTTTGCCTAGCTGTTAATATTAATTTTAAACAAACTGTTTTCAGCAAAAGCTATTTTTCAATCGTAATACCATATCATTTATTTATTTAAACTAAAATTTAATATCGACTGAAACCTGTTAAATGTTTATAGTAGGAAAGTAATAAATTTTGTTAATTTTAAAACGGTCTAAAGTGCGTTACTCGATTCTCTGTCACAGGAGAACTCCAATTTAAAAGTTAATTAAAACATTTCTATAATGTACGTATAGCGAACTGTGAATTTGGTATGCGCGCTATTTTACAAAATAATATTTGTTCAATATACACGCAGGCATGGATGCAGGTTTTTTTAACAAATTGAATTTTCAGGGCCTGTTTGTTATTGTAAAGCGAATTTTAACCGGGTATGTTAATAAAAATGAGTTTACAAAGTATACAAAATTTTTGATTAATCCGTGCTAATAATAGATCAATTTTTAAAAAAATAAATATATAATTTTTATTTACTCATAGGTCAGCGAAAGTGCTCGTAAAGCTGTCGATACTACATGAAATTAACATGAAAAATAGTTCAAAAAACCTGCTAAAACTTTGTTGGTTTAAAACATTTCTGATTACAGCATATTTTAGTCCAATCAAATGGTAGTTTTTCCAAAACATGAGAGCTGTAGAAGATTTTTCAACGGAATTATATGTTTTTCGGGGTGCTGAAACGAATCTGAAGTTTGCTGCCTTGTAGCAGGACCGGAACAGGCCCAAAAACGCAAAAAACCTCGGGATTTTATGAGTTTTTCCGGTTTTCCGATCATTTCTTGCAAACGACGCATCTTAGGGAAAATGTCGCGGTATTCAAAGTTGAAGAGTATAAAATTATGCGTCGAATGACGTCCCTAACATCATAACCACAAAATTTATAAGGTCGCCATCGTCAATTTTTACCAACTTTTGTGAAAACTGCAATATACTCACAGTGTGATTTAAAAACAGCCAGTTTATGTGAAAAACTGGTAAAATAAAAGTTGTAAAGCATCAAATTCTGAGTTCAGTGAGCACAAAAAGTTTAAATTTGGATCAATATATAAGCATATACTGATCATTTCTCCATTTTGCCTCTAAACGCTTATTTGGCCAATAGCCTAGTTAAATGGTATTTTTTTCGAAAATGTGAGAGCTTTAGAAAATTTTTCAACGGAATTATATGTTTTTTGTGGTGTTGAACACGAATCTGAACTTTGCTGTCTCGTAGCAGGACCGGCTCAGGTCGAAAAACGCAAAAAACCTCGAAATTTTCGGGGTTTTTCCGGTTTTCCGCTCATGTCTTGCAAACGACGCATGGTACGGAAAATATCACGATATCCAAAGTTGAAGAGGATAAAATTCTGCATCGAATCACCTTCCTTTGTAACGTTGTAACTTTCAAATTTACAAGGTCGCCATCGTCATTCGAAAAACGCCAATTTTTTGAAAGCTGCAATATACTCATGCACTATTAGACAACTTTAATTTAAAAACAGCCACTCTACATGAAAAAGTGGTAGAATAAAAGTTGCAAATCAGTAAGCACAGAAATTTTAAATTTGGATTAATATATACGCATGTACTTCCCCCTTCTTTTTTTTGTAAGCCTGACTTGAGGATTTATAAGTATTAAGTATGTAGATGTATTAAGAAGTAATTAGTAGCCATTTACAAAAAAAATATTTACTCATTTATTACATTCAAATTTATAAGATAAAAGAAGTAATTTTTCAACCCTTCGTTTGGACCTTTCCATAGTCCCAGCCAAGCGAAGGAGGGTAAAATAAAATGGATATTGCTATCAGGTATTTTCCATACATCCCATCTTCACACTATACTAGAACTTACTTGCTCTTTTTTTTCAGCTGCCTGCTCTTTCCTTGATTTTTCCCCCAATATATATTGAAAAATTACTTCTTTTATCTTGTAAATCTAAATGTAATAATAGCTATTTATATTACAAGTACATAAACAAGGGCTTTATTGAACGAATAATTTTATAGCCGAGCGAGCTTGCGAGAGAGGCTATAAAATGATGAGTCCATAAAGCCTGTTTATGTACGCGTTATATACATGATTTTATGTTCGAATGCAATTAAAAAATAATAATAAATTGAAAAAATTAAAATTTGATACGATTTTGGCTGACAGCAGTTGCGATGACAAGTAGATGTTTATTTTTTAAACATGTCAAATGAGTTGTCTTGCAACTTGTCAGTGACGTTGGCAATTACTTTATTGACGCAAAACTGTTCTATAAACAGCGTTTTATTGGTCAATCGTATATAAATAATATTTTTTTGTAAATGGGTACTAATTACTTCTTATTACATCTACATAATACGTCCTCAAGTCAGGCTTACAAACAAGGAGGGGCAGAGGGTTTGAGAGAGGGAGGCGCAGACTTGTTATTATTGGACCCCTTCATATTGGTCAAATAAGCGTTTAGAGGCAAAATGGAGAAATGATCAGTATATGCTTATATATTGATCCAAATTTAAACTTTTTGTGCTCACTGAACTCAGAATTTGATGTTTTACAACTTTTATTTTACCAGTTTTTTGCATAAACTGGCTGTTTTTAAATCACAGTAGTCTAACTGTGATTGCAGTTTTCACAAAAGTTGGAAAAAATTGGCTTTTTTCGAATGAAGATGGCGACCCTATATATTTTGAGGTTGGGGTGTTAGGGACATCATTCGACGCAGAATATTATGCTCTTCAATTTTTAATACCGCAACATTTTCCCTACAATGCGTCGTTTGCAAGAAATGATCGGAAAACCGGAAAAACTCCGAAAATCTCGAGGTTTTTTGCGTTTTTCGACCTGAGCCGGTCCTGCTACTAGGCAGCAAACGGATTCGTGTTCAGCACTCCAAAAAACATATAATTCCGTTGAAAAATTTTCTACCGCTCTCGTTTCGAAACAGGCACTTTTCAACACCATTTGACTAGGCACTATGCTAATACCGTTCGCCGATCCAGAAATTTTATTTTTCTATTAATTTTTGCTTTACGCTTAATTATCTACATGACGGATCTGTCGACTACGTCACAGGTAGCTTCCCGCGAATCCCTGAAACTCCTGATAAAATCAACGAACGGGGATGTTGAATACATCCGCTCTTTTCAACACATGGAATTTCCTATTTTGATTATAGAATATACATAGATGTACTATTTAGCTGTTTTGAGTAGGCTTTGATACTGTCACATAATAATTCATCTGTAATTTCAAATATTTCTCATTTTTTAACACATAAATAAACATTGAAGTATCTATTTACAATACCTGCCAAGAAATATTATTTAGAATCCGTTTTTAAACATCTCAGTATCAAACTACATTTTAAATAAATATCCATGAAAAGGAAATCCCATAAAGTTTTCATGGTAATACATAATTCCAGTGAGTAAAATTAATGGTTCTGTTTTCTCCGAGTCCTCGTTGAAACCTTTATTTTTCAACAACTACCTGTTCAGGAGGAATTACGACCGGAAAACAATTTGTAAATTAGATTTATTGCGTAAAAAAGAAAAATGGAGACGTTTATGTGGCTAGTTATACGGCAAATAGATCCCGCGGCCATTTTTTTCGGATCTAACTCACGGCCGTTTTGATTTGGTTTTATTGCAATCTAAGAGAGCTGATTGATTTGTATCGGACAAAGAACAAATAAGGGTCTGTTTGAAATATATTTCTTAACGAGCTACAGGTACATATACAGGGCAATGAGATTAATTAATATATATTTTTACAAGTGCATGTTCAGCTTTGTAAATACGGAAATCATTTTTCAAAGCCCTGATGATGGATGAATAAAAAGCCGGAACGTTGGCCTGATGAAAACAAAGATTTTCTAATTTTTTCTATTGACCTTAGCCCACAAAACCAAAGGAAAAAAATATTAATTAATTTTATATTTTATATATACTTTTAAGAAAGAAAACAGTCTTAAAAATATTTCATGCAGAAAACATTCTACAGCTACTCTGTCTTTTATTAATGATTCGCTTTGGCAAATGGTAAAACGCTTTTTGAATTTCACCCTCTAACGTAATCCGGAATTTTCGAAAAATAAATGAGTTATTCTAACACTCAAAATCTCTCTTCTAAAAATCCAGAAAGGCCTTTTCATACATCTCGCTCTTTTGAAGTCTAACGAGTCAATTCATAAGGCATAATGCAGACCAAACTAATTTCAAAGAAGATGGATTTCGTGATCAACTCATTTTTTTAGAGAAAGTTTGTTTTGCTCCATGTAAATCGAACCGTATTTACTTTTTTTTGTGTTAAATTTCGTACTTGTAGGAGGAGGAAATTTTTTTAATTATGATTGTCTTTAGTATAAGTGAAACAGATTGTAAATATTCTAAGAGTGAATAAAAAAAATGATTTAATATTGATAGTTTTAGTTAGTCATAAAATATACAGGGTGTGCCACGAATATGTGACAATAGAAAAAAAAAATATAGACAATTAGTACATAAGTTCTGCAATTAACTGAAGGAGCTGATACACAATATCGACAACTCTAAACAGATGCAATCTTCTAATAAACGGTAAAATATGATTAAATAATGAAAACATAATAAAAGAAATTCAATATCCCTTAAGGAAGAACGAGAAAATACTCACACAGAAGAAAAATTATGTCCGTAAAAAGAGTACATCTATCGAAAGGAAATAATATATAACACAAGATAAGAACCGGAAATGAACAAAATATTATCTCATTTGATATTTATTAGAAAGAATTAGTCTGGTTCACAAGTGCCATTTCCCTCGAAACCTGATCGCCACCACCGAAAAAAATGATTTTGGGCTCATTCGATTCGGAATGGCATCTAGAACGTTCTATCAAAATTCCAAAAGGGGCTGAAAAAAATGCAAAAGTTATAAACAATTAAGTAAAATAAAAAATAAGGGTTTGGTTTTTTTGAAATATTTCAAAAACCATTTGAGACAATCGAAATTTGAAAAAAGATCCTTAAAGAGCAGGAAATTTCCTAAAAAAAAGTCCTACCTCCCGGAACTGTACCAACAACCCTTATAATTTTAATTAAGCGGCGAAAATAACACGTGAACTAAAAACATTATTTTAACTGATTAAATATTAATATTAAGAAATAAAAAAATTTGGGTACTAAGTAGACATATCAATAAACAATAATCCGCCAACAAAAAATTTTTACCACAATTTTTTTATTAGTTATGCTTTTGTTAATTAGTTAATTTTCACCATTTTAACGTTAACCTAAAAACGCTGATTATTTCAAAACAAGATATCTAGAATTTTTTTTGATTTTTTTGAGCTAATCTTAAAAGAGTTTAGAAGAGATCCCTGTTGGGAAAATTCAAAAATTTTGATTTTTCGTTTTTTTATTAACAATCAAAGGCATTAAAATATTATTTATGTAAATAAAGCCATTAGGAAATTTTTTTTTTCCAATCATTGTTAATATTTTGTTTTCTTATTGATAAAAGCCATATAACAATAATTTTTTTATTATTTTTAACTAACATTATTTAAATAATTGTTATAAACAAATGCATTGTTTATAATATTTTTGAAAACTTTTTCTTTGGGATCCTTGATGAAAATAATGATTTTAAAAAAAAAATCGTTCCTTAAAAAATTTTTTTTATTAACAAAAATCGCACTTGTTAATTAACAATTTTTTTTTGTTACTAAATATTAATATTAAGGAACTATTTTTTTTTAAAAATGATTATTTATTATGTTCTTTCGTATTAAAAAAAAATAATTTTTTTATTAACTTTTCATTTGTTTATTAAAAAAACAATTTGTTATAAACAAATGCAATTTTACGCAATATTTTTTTTAAATTCTAAAAAATATTACAAAAACAACCATACCTATATATTTTTTTATTGAAAAAATTTTTTAATTATTTTTTGTTTAACTTTTAAAAATATTGTACTTTTGCACTTTTAGTTTTCTCTTTGATTGTTAATAAAAAAAAGAAAAATCAAAATTTTTGAATTTTTCCAACGGGGATCTCTTCTAAACTCTTTTAAGAGTAGCTCAAAAAAATTCTAGATTTCTTGTTTTGAAATAATCAGCGTTTTTATGTTAACATTAAAATGGTGAAAATTAACTAATTAACAAAAGCATAACTAATAAAAAAATTGTGGTAAAAATTTTTTGTTGGCGGATTATTGTTTATTGATATGTCTACTTAGTACCCAAATGTTTTTTTTCCTTAATATTAATATTTCATCAGTTAAAATAATTTTTTTAGTTCACGTGTATTGGGGCAATGCACACGGCAGCCGAACTACGCGTTTTTACAGTTATATTCCCCGCTTAATTAAAATTATAAGGGTTGTTGGTACAGTTCCGGGAGATAGGACTTTTTTTTGGAAATTTCCTGCTCTTTAAGGATCTTTTTTTTCAAATTTCGATTATCTCAAATAGTTTTTGAAATATTTCAAAAAAACCAAACCCTTATTTTTTATTTTACTTAATTGTTTATAACTTTTGCATTTCTTTTCAGCCCCTTTTTGAATTTTGATAGAACGTTCTAGATGCCATTCCGAATCGAATGAGCCCAAAATCATAATTTTCGGTGGTGGCGATCAGGTTTCGAGGAAAATGGCACTTGTGAACCAGACTAAATTGTAGATTCAGATTTCAACTGAACGATAAGATCGAAGCGTCTTTTACAGGCACTGTACCGTACAGAATAATAGTAATAGAAATATAAATGCAGATATTCTAGATACTCAACTTTATTAAAACGGAATCGATACAATATTCTATGAGTAAGAAATTCTTTTAGTCCTGGGACAAACTGCTATAACATCTTTACTATTAAAAGTTCTTTTGATCATACCATTAAAATTATTATGAAATCATCCATTTTTCTTTTCCAAAGCTATCGAAATCAAATCCGAGTTTGGCGTCATACCATTTCTTAAAAATATGAGCACCCCGTTTCAAATCAGCTCTCGCATTAATATGGTTGAATGCGGAATTCTGTTAACATCTCATTTTAGTATACGAACATTAAAATATTTTAAGGAACGTTCAGAAAAGGTGACACCAATATACTGAGAAAATATTCTTTTGTGGAGAGAAATGCTGATAGTGGCAGTATTCGAAGTGCCCTTTGGCTCGCCATTTAAATATTTAATGTGATCATGTTCTTGACACAAACACTGCCAAAAAACCGAGAGGACTATATTTGATTTAGTGAGACTTGAGTTTTCAAAGAAAAACGCGGGTTTAATCGATGAGTAAGGGTCGAAGACAATTCTTTGGTGTAAAATAGCCGATTCTGCTAACACTTTGGTACAAAACATTATTATTATTTTAAAGACATTTTTACAGAAACTGAAGATAATAAAAATTTTCATTTCTAGTAAACTTTAATTTCTCATGACTTTTGCTTTCTTACGATGCTGAATGGGAAGCAGAAACGAGTTTTTCTAGGAGCCCAAATCTACACCACCCTTGAACAATGCGATACCAATTTCTGGAGGGAGATTGGGCTGACTTACTTCTACATTTCAATAAGGGTTTGGTAAAGACTGAAGTCTTGTTTTCTTCGTGATACTGTCCTTCTAAGCATGTACGCCTTTTGATAATAGATGAGGTTCTAACTTAACATAGCCGGTGATTTTCAGAATTCCAATTATGTAAGTATTATTTTTATTATTTATATTATTATTATACAAATATTAAAATCTGTTATCTATCTTCCATATTCACCTCATAACACGTTTCTCTGCTTTGGTTTTCAGTCAAGTGATAATATTTTTACAGGCGTCGTTTGGAGAAAATTTAAACTTGTGATCAATACGGAATTGTGCCCAAGGGAAAAGCGTTATTGCTTCATCATTCCTAGCCTTTTATTTCCACTGTGTTATGGAGTTCGTGGTTAATCTCCATCGCGAGTGTTTACGATTGTTTTAGTGTTTTGGTTCCCTGTTACGGCGGTCGGGATATTAATGTGAAATTATTTTCTTAATTGGAATCTTGAGTGATATTTTTAGGGAATAATTACTTTTAAGTAGAGGGTAAAAGAAAACCCTTGTTTTGGTGTTAGGGAAAATGGCCATAGTGGATACACTGTAAATATGATCGAAGGTTTTATTATTTTCAAGTATCAGATAATTTGAAGTCTGTAATCAAAATTCATAGAACGCTATCGAGTTTCCTTGATTCAAAACTTCAATCATCGAGTCGTTTTATAGGTTGAATTATCATAACTAGTGATTTGTTTTAGATGAATTTGAATTCTTGCTCCAGTCTTTAAGTATAAGACCGATGTATCCAGAAATCCTCTTTACCCGAATTCTCTTCGTGAATATCAAGTTTAATGTTCGATTTAATGGGACTTTCGGTCGAGATAGAGAAAACTGTGCAGTTCGTTATTCGGATTAGATTTTAAGTAGGAATCTATTCTGTCTGCACTCGAGGACAGGTCAGGCACCGACGTGCTAACCATCTTTGTAAACATACCGCACAGATTCACTGTCAATACATCTACATAAGGAGAGAGTCCTGGCGTTGATTTCAATGAACCTAAAGGCTCGTTCAGACTTTACAAGTTACTTGAATTCAAGTGCAATAATTGGTGCAAATTGAAACAAATTGAAAGGTGTGAACATCATTTCACTTGAATTCAAGTAACTTGACAGGTGCTTTCAAGTTTCAAGTAGTAGTAGAGACGAAGTCAACTTTTGCTCGAGTCGAGTTGAATCACTGTTGAAAAGCTCGTTTAGACTTTACAAGTTATTTGAGTTCAAGTAACTTGAAATGAGTAACCTGAATTCAAGTGAAGGTTCATACTATTTCTATATTTGATACAAGTCATTTCAAGTTGACATTTTTACTTGTTTCAAGTTACAAAAATGGTGTCGAATGATGTGATTCCAGTTAGAATAAAAGTTGTAAATAAGCTAATTATGGATGGATTACTAAAAATCAGAGAAAAAATTCTACACTTCATTTTACAAAAAAATTCAAACAGAAAATAAAAACAACATAACCTCATAATTTGTTTTTTTAATTTGATGTATTAGGTAGGTGTTAAAAAGGCTCGTTCAGACTTTACAAGGTACTTGAATTCAAGTACAATAATTGGTGCAACTTGAAACAAATTGATAGGTGTGAACATCATTTCTCTTGAATGGGGAAGTTCTCACAATTAGAACCCTCCGTGGGTGGTTCACACTAGAGTCAGCGTCTACATCCCAACTGCTTTTCGAGTGCCCACGGTGTTGCCAAATGCCGATACAATATATTTACTTGAAATATTACTTTGTATATCATTTTTCTGAGCTGAGCTGGCATGGCGTACCCTAATCTTACCTGACCTCACCCTGTAAATTATTGATCTGTTACATTTTATTATTTTTTGATATAATGTTTCGTGCATTAGGTTATGCGATAAGTTTAGCAATAGCGTGGGCACTCGAAAAACGGCTGGGCCGTAGACGTAAATCTGGTTGACTAATTTGCCGCAGTGCAGAGCCACTTTCACTACTTCCAGTGACTTCAAGAGCACTTGAATATCAGTTCACATTATTCAACTGTGATTCAAGTCCCCAACTTGAAAGCAAAAGTTAGCTTGGTCTCTACTTCTACTTGAAACTTGAAAGCACCTTTCAAGTTACTTGAATGGAGGAGTTCTCTACTAACCTCCAAATCTAAAAAAAGTCTACCAACGGGGAAGGGTTTTATTGGGCAATGATAAAATATGATAACAAAATTCTACTGAGCTTTCCAAAATGCATCGTTAATAAAAAATAATGATTTTTATAAACTCAATTTCTGATTGATTGAAATTAAAGTTGGTATCGATACTCGACCTGAGAGTTGACATGTTTCGTTGTCAAATGTCATTTTACTACATCATAACATCATTCGTTTCATTCACTGACCTCTAATCTAACTGGATAAGCACTAGCCGTCTCGTTATATGCTAAAAGTGAGGCAAATTGAACGTCTCAAATTAAAACTGAGCTTGTGCATTGCTGCATAATGTCAATGTCATTGCGTCAGAGAGCCATTTTTACCAGTGCTTTGTTAAACGTTTTCAGTTTCCAAGTATATTTCCATGAAATTCATCAAAATTGGCATATAAATTATTCAAAACGAGTATATTTTGGGACTTCAAGACTCCAAATGCAGTATGCACGTTTGAGAAAATGTCCCAACAATTTTAGAGATCATTTTCAATAAGATCAAAAATGTCCCTTAACCCTTAGGAGATGCCTATGCTTGACATATCATCAATGCGCATGTGCCCTGCTCCAAAATGTCATATACTAGTTGCTCAATTTTCTTATATGGATGTGCTCATCCAGTTAGATTAGAGGTCAGTGGTTTCATTAGGCTAGCTTGTTGAATACAAGATTTGCCTTTCGTGTATCGTTTTTTTCGCTTTTTTTATCATTATCCATATATATTGAAATACACTTCACTGCCAACTGAGATTAGTTTTTCATCTATGGTTAGGCCCAGATGGTTTTCATTGGTCTTCTATCATGTATTGTTTTTGTAGCATTTTAAAATGACTTCTTTGCTTCCGGAAGATGTTCCCGGTGCCATGTCAAATGTCACCCCGAGTCTCGATACCAACTTTAATTTTAACCAATCAGAAATGGATCATTATTTTTCTAAAACGATATATTCTGGAAAGCTCGGTAGATTTTTGTGAACATATTAAATCATTACGAAAATAATAAAGTAGATTTTGACAAAAAATAATGCTTCTCCGATGGTAGACCTTTTTCTAGGTTGGCAACTTGGAAAGAACTCCCCCATTCAAGAGAAATGATGTTCACACCTATCAATTTATTTACAAGTTACTTGAATTCAAGTAACTTGTAAAGTCTGAACGAGCCTTTTTAACACCTACCTAATACATCAAATTAAAAAAACAAATTGTGAGGTTATGTTGTTTTTATTTTCTGTTTGAATTTTTTTGTAAAATGAAGTGTAGAATTGTTTCTCTGATTTTAGTAATCCATCCACAATTAGCACAATTTACAACTTTTATTCCTGCAGGAATCACATCATTCGACGTCATTTTTGTAACTTGAAACAGGAATCATTCAAGTAAAATGTCAACTTGAAATGACTCGAATCAAATATTGAAATAGTATGAACGTTCACTTGAATTCAGGTTACTCCTTTCAAGTTACTTGAATTCAAGTAACTTGTAAAGTCTGAACGCCGCTTAAGAAAGAAAAAGAACGGTAAATGCTGAATAATATATTACTTAATTAGTAGTGGTCAGGCTTAGTCTTATAGATTGTATTGTCAATCTAAACAAGGTGGCCACAGTTATTTGGTATTCAGAATTCTCTAGATATAGATAATAATAATAATATACACCCTGCAATTTACTCCCTTACGAGTGAACCCAAGAAGCTCTAATCTCTCCGCCAAAATAACTCCTTTAAATGATGCTTTGTCTTATTTAAGTAATCTAAATTTTATTTTATACCAACTGATGTTGTAGAAATTAAGGATATCTTTTCATCTATCACAAAGAAGAATTCCTCAGGCTGGGATGAAATATCAGTTAATATTCTTTCACATCTTCCAGAGCTTCCTTTAAATGTTGTAGCAGAAGCAATTAATCATTCATTTTTGAAAGGTTCTTTCAGTAATATTCTAAAAATAGCCAATGTTATACCTATATACAAGGGTGGAGATCATAATTGTCCTTCTAATTATCGTCCAATTTCTTTATTACCTACTTTGGCGAAAATTATCGAAAAATTGGTTAAGAAGAGGATGCTAGAGTTTCTTAAAAAACACGAAGTGATAACTACAGTTTGGGTTTCAATCTGGAAAAAATACTACTGATGCTATGTTTTCTGTTCCAGAAAAGTTATATTTAGATTTAAATGATAATAGAGTAGCTGCGGCAGTATTTTGTGATTTTTCCAAAGCTTTCGACTGTGTGAATCACAGAATATTGTTGAGCAAGCTAGAAAGATATGGATTCCGAGGAACAGCCTTAAAGTGGTTTCAGTCTTACTTGGAGAATAGAGTACAAAGAGTTTCTTTCAATAAGCAAATGTCATCACCTGCTACTGTCCACTGTGGGGTTCCACAAGGATCCGTTCTGGGACCTGTTTTATTTTTAATCTACATTAATGATATTATTAAGGTCAATATTAATGGCTTCTTCGCCATATTTGCAGATGATACAACGATACTTTGGGAGAGTGAGACTAAAGAAGAGTTGTATAATTTGATTAACAACGATATTATTAAGATTAAAGAATGGTGTAATTCAAATTATGTGTCCCTTAATATATCAAAAACAAATATTGTTTCATTCAGTGGTGATATGGGTATAATTTCAGTTGGACAACAACAGATTTGTAAAAAACCAGAAAATAAATTCTTAGGCTTATTTATTGACCAAAAATTAAAATTCGATGTACATGTTAATACCTTGTGTAATAAGCTTTCCTCTGGATGTTTTGCAATAAGAACTGTTACATACAATTTAGATCAATCGATTGCAAGGAGTGTATACTTTTCGTTGATAGAATCTCATCTGCGATATGCTGTATGCTTTTGGGCAACATGCTCTTCAGAGTTATTCACAAGAGTTTTTGTTCTACAGAAGAGAGCCGTAAGATATATGTGCAAAGTTGATGCGGGTGTCTCTTGTAAGCCATTATTTATTAGGCACAGTCACATGTATATTTATTTTTGAAACGTTACTGCTAGTCTTTAAAAAATATAAAAGTAACATTATTACCCACAGCAATACTCGACGTACTTTTTATCTTCCCTTGCCTATACCCTCTTCCAGTCTGGTACATAACTCTATTATGTATACAGAGAAGAAGATGTTCAATCACCTGCCAATTGTTATAAGAAAGGTGGATTCTTTAAAAATGTTTAAAAAAAAAGTTAAAAAACTATTACTTGAAAAGGCTTACTACAAATTGGATGAATATTTCTATGATCAATTAAGTTAAATATCTAATATTAGTTTCTAACTTTGTGTCTATTTTCTTTTTGTCCTTTCTTATACTGTATTTGAAAATCAAGAGAGAGTAAATTCCCAGAATAAAAAGTAATTCGGTATGCAAAACTATAGTACAGTACGTGCGGTAAAACTTCAATATTTGTAATGCATTCTAAATTGTTTTTGTTAATTTCAATACAAAATTTATTAAATTTCTTGGACTATCACATTATTTTATGATCTTTCATTGTTACTACAGTAGGCCTAAGAGGATTAACGTGCGTCATAGGCGTAACCAGAATAGAAAGGGATAATTGTTATTTAACGACCTCCGAATGGCAACAGCTTCTAATGACAGATATTTTGACTTAAATAGTTTCTAGAAATGCAGTTATTTGATTTTCGATAAACGTGACAAATAGTAGTGACTTAAAATGGAAGCAGTTTGTGAGTATACGCCAGTGAAAAAATTAAAACTAGACCATTTATCGCTCAATGAAAAGAGTGCTGTACTGAATGTGTACCACTATTTTAAACATCAAAATCCCTCAAACACTATTGACAGTGTAGTTGAAACAACATCTAAGGCAATGGGATATGGAAAATCTACAATATATAGAGTTCTAAAGGAGGAAAAATCACCAAAGCCGAAACCAGGTAGACCAAAACTATTAAAAGTCAACGTGGACGAGTTTTTTAAAAATGCTATTCGTAAGCTTGTTCACTCATTTTTTATAAACAAGCAAATACCAACTTTAGATAAAGTTTTGCAAGCCATTACGAATGATGTTGATTTACCCACAATAAGCCGGGATAAACTATGGAAAGTGTTACATGAGTTAAACTTTAAATTTGAAAAAATGGGCAGACACTCAATGCTAATTGATTCTGAAGAAATTGTATGTTGGAGAAGACAGTACCTCAGAAGA
Source organism: Crepidodera aurea (assembly GCA_949320105.2). Taxonomy (NCBI): domain Eukaryota; kingdom Metazoa; phylum Arthropoda; class Insecta; order Coleoptera; family Chrysomelidae; genus Crepidodera; species Crepidodera aurea. Next base: position 1,272,050 of record OX439475.1, on the reverse strand, counting down.
ATACAACAAGTTAAAGCTCAAAATAAAAACATTTATTATTTAGATGAAACATGGGTTAATGAAGGACATTGTGTAGGAAGAGTTTGGAAAGACAAAAATATAAAATCATCCCATCAAGCTTTTCTAGAAGGATATACTACTGGTTTTAAGGAACCTATAGGAAAAGGTAAAAGATTAATTATTTGTCATATAGGCAGTACAAACGGTTTTTTTGAGAATGGTTTACTCTTATTTGAATCAAAAAAAACCGTTGATTATCACGAAGAAATGAATGGAGACGTGTTTGAGGAATATTTTGAACAGATGATTCAATTCATACCAAAAGGATCGGTTATTGTAATGGACAATGCAAGTTACCACTCCAGATTACTTGAACCTTTACCAACCACTAAATGGAAAAAGGGTGAAATTGCAAAATGGTTATCTTCTAAAAATTTAGCCTTTGACAATACAATGCTGAGGGCAGAATTGTTAACTATTGCTAAAAAACATAAGCAAAATTATAAAAAATATAATATTGAGGAGATAGCCAAAAAACGAGAAATTGAAATCCTTCGTTTACCACCCTACCATTGTGAGCTGAATCCGATAGAATTAATATGGGCTCAAGTTAAAGGTTATGTTGCCAGAAATAACACTACTTTTAAATTATCAGATGTTAAAAATCTCTTCAATAAGGCAATATCTGAAGTAACAAGTGAAAATTGGCAAAAATGTATTAGACACGTTACAGAAATAGAAAAAAAAATGTGGGAGCTAGATAACATAATTGATATTACTATAGAGCCCATTGTAATTTCTCTAGAATCAGATGGTGAATCTTCTGACACAGAGTGCGAGGAACCATAACTTTAAAATTATTAATTTATGTACTTTAATTTTATTTTTTAAGATTTAATATTGTCGTATTTTTTGCATGTTGCTCGTCAAATTTTATCCTTGCGGTTGGTTTTTTTTTCTCATATACCTACTTAATTGTTTTTTTAGCTCCTCATATTAATTTATAAATAATTGTAATTATCTGTACATATTATATACATATTTTGTAAATAAACATATGCCTAAAACAAAATGCCTAAAATAATATTGACTTTTTCTTCATTTTACCCAAATTAAATTACTACTTACGAATTATGTTTATCTATCTAAAATTGGTAATCTAGGTATAAATAACTAAAACAAATTAAATATTTCTATTTCCATATTAATTTAATTTTGAAAACGCACGTCTATGGTTTACTGCCTTTAACACTGATAACTGCAAAACATTTCTGGGAATTTACTCTCTCTTGATTTTCAAATACAGTATATTTAATGTTCTGTATAATTGTCTTTATATTGTTTTTATATTTTCAGTATTTTTTTTTGACTCTATATATGACCTTTCATTTTAAATTATTATTTTTTTTTTTTATAACTTTTATAACTTTTAAAATTTGTTTTTTTTGTTAGATACCTATATTACAGCTTTGTTTATTTGTATGTATTTATTCTTCAACAATAAAGCAATTTTGACTTTGACTTTGACTCTGCAGCTTGTGCGGGAAAAGGACGGCTATTATTATTATTATTATTTGCCGTAGCGCTCTGGGGCGACTTACTGATGCTTGATGGCGCATTTGCTTTACAGTTGTGGGAAAACCCAGGTATCCTATAACTTTCTATATAAACTCACAGTATAGCATTTCTTCTTTGTGATCTGTTATTAAATAAATAAAGTTGTTTAAATTAATTAAATAAATAAGGTATTCAAAATATATTCAAAAAGCATAAGAAATATAAGGTTGTAAAACTAAGTATATACAAAGTAGAACAATGCAAATCAGATACTTTATTTTGGTATTTTAACAAATCGAGATGAATTCAATTGGGTTTAGAGATAAAGTCTATTAGATAGCAGTATGTTTCGTATAATTTAGAAAATGTTTACTCGGAAAAATCCAGCCCTGTGCCGGCCCATTACTCTCAATTATTTCGCGATGCGCTCTGCCCGATTCGGATTTAAATCCGGTTTACCTAAGTTTGTCTTGGACTTTGGATAATCATTAGAAGTCTATTTGTTTTCATTCCACTCACGATTTTATAATGCTGCGCTCATTGCTGAAGCTGCTCCTTGTTTGAGTTGAAAAGTTTCTTCGCTCTGTTTGTCGGCAGGTTGTAGAACAAACTAGATCGAATTCGGTTAGTGTTCGGTTTTATGACCATTTCCAGGAAATCTTCCAATTTAGGGCCCATTAATTTTGATATTTGCACTAATATTAACATTTAGATACATTAATTTTGATAGTTTGCTTGGTGAGGTATTAACTAGATAATCTTGTAATAAATATTTAAAATAATTAGTTTATACAGGGTGTTTCATTGAAAAATTGATATACAGGGTGTCCCACGACGTACTGTACACAGTCCTATCATAAGTACTATGGACCGAGGCCGTTTCATATCTGGTATTAAAAAATGCTTTGTTGCGTTTTTGACGGATATACAGGGTGATATTTGAAAATATGTAAATTATTCTACGTTAAGTATATCTAAAAGTAAAAATCTCAGACCAATCAAATTTGGCACACTGAGTGTGCTCCATGAGCTCAATAAAATAGGTTTTAAAAAAATTTTGATTTCAGGTCCGGACTTAGTTTTTTTTTAGATTTTTCTTGGTTTTGTGAAAACAACACCCTGTAAGTCAGATGAGACAATTTTTATTTTTCTAACTTTAAACCTTAAGGATGATACTAAGCATCAGTTGAAAAAAATTAACGCGCAATTTTTTGTTTTCTGCAGAAAAAAATAAAACTTTGAAAAATAGTATAATTTTAAATGATTCACATTCTTCTTATGACTGATACAGCACAAAAATCATAAGTAAAGTTGATTTTACTCGATATAAAGTATTATTCAATCAACCGTTGAGATTCCAGGGCCGTATTTATTTTTTGCAGACTTTGTACCAGTTGCGGGTGATATGGATGAAGGAGATCTTTCTTTAACGTCCTGAAAACTGTGGACTTAGAAATATTCAAAATACTGGATATTCGCCGGATAGTTAGCTTCTCATTTTGATTTACCATTTCCAAAATACCCTCTTTTTGGTCTTCTGTCAGTCGCTCACCACGTTCTGTCACAAACTGTCAAAATGAACGTCAAAGCGAATTCAAAGCCTACTTGCATTTGCACAATTATCAAAAGTAATAGTTTTTTCTTTGACGTTAGAGAAAGAAAATCTGTACAACTCGCTTTACAGGGTGTTGTTTTTACAGGATCAATAAAAACTTTAAAAAAATAAATAGGGCCCTGTAATTTCAACGGTTGATTGAATAATACTTTATATCGAGTAAAATGAACTGCATTTATGATTTTTGTTGAAAAATGATGATGTGCTATCAATGTAGTGCCGCATCAGTCATAAGAAGAATGTGAATCCATTAAAATTATATTAAAGTTTTATTTTTTCTGCAAAAAACAAAAAGTTGCGCGTTCAATTTTTTTTAACTGTTGCTTAGTATCATCCTTAAGCTTTAAAGTGAGAAAAATAAAAATTGTCTCATCTGGCTTGTTTTCAAAAAACCAATAAAAATCTAAAAAAAACTAAGTCCGGACCTGAAATTAAAATTTTTTTAAAACCTATTTTATTGAGCACTCAGTGTGCCAAATTTGATTGGTCTGAGATTTTTACTTTTAGATATACTTAACGTAGAATAATTCACATATTTTCAAATATCACCCTGTATATCCGTCAAAAACGCAACAAGGCATTTTTTAATACCAGATATGAAATGGCCTCGGTCCACAGTACTTATGGTTGGACTGTGTAATATATAGTTGTCAATAACTATTTACTATTAGTTTTTATTTAAATACTTGTACTTATTTATTTACTACATTTTGTAGCTTAGTAAATAGAAGAAATTCAGAGAGTAATAAGCTAGATTTTACACCCATCTAATCGTCCAGATACTCGATTAATGTGAGCTTGATATAGACAAACCATTTAGTATGTCAAAAATAAAATAAAAACAATTTCTTAAACCACCACCATTAGTTTATCAAATAGCCCTTGTATTCGTTGGTGCAGTGCGTGACATTTTCTAATGTCGTAATTCTTGGGAGCTGTGATTTTAACTTATTTCACATCATTTGTGCAGTCCCAGTGGTATCCAAAATATTTCATTTCTTCAGCCCTTGTATTATCAGAAACTTTTTTAAATAAAATAGATCCTGATACTAAATAAATTACTCAAGGAAATTCGGCTAAACACAGTTTTGCTTTCATCGTCTCTTACAATGTTTTTACCTTAATATAAACTTAAGAGCTGGTTAAAAATAAACAAAAAAAACCCCTCAACGAGCAGCAACGTTGTTCCATCGTGATGATTAACACCTTTTTACTAAAACGGAAAAAAAAGAAAGAACCCTTGAACATACTTACTCCATTCTGTCAGACGGCCTACTCGAGCGAAACTGCAAGGCTTCCAGATTTGTAATCTTAGAGGTTCAACGATCGGGACGCGGAACATTGCCAGCAACTTCTTTAGCCAGCAATTCACCTACTTAGAGAGCAGAAACACCGTCAGGACTTTAATCTGTTCTCTATTAACTCTCCCGAGTTTTATGACCTGTGAGGGGTTCAGATTCACTTATTGATGTTTTAAAGTGCGCCAAACAAATGCTTTATACCGTGTCGTATTTTTTATTGCAGGGATTAGGCAATAAACGACAAAATCTTCAGCTACTGAGCCATGAAGATTAATAGTTACTTATGCACCAAAGCCGCAATTACGTTTATAAGGACTGCTCCATATTAGGGAGTGGGGAATTTAATATTTGTTACTTATTCGCATGGTTGATTGTCAGCAAATCCAGTACATAATGTAAACGTACATAAAAAAATATTAAATTAAAATTTCACAACATTGTAAAAATTCCTGCGACAAAATGAATAATTAAATCGAAATATGAATTACAAATTCAGCGTTTTCATTATTTAAACATATTTATTATTGAACATATTTTGCGTATATTGTTAAGTAATCGTTTCCATAACCGGATATGATAATTTTGTTGATTTAATTAATTAATAAATATTTGCCGAGCCTGACAAATGCAGTTGATTTATTTTTTGGATACACCAAATTGAAAATGCCCGTCCGGTAAACTGATAGAAGTTGAAAATTCGATAACCCGCGTTAGAACTGTCATCGATATTGGCACTTTAAATAGGTTTAATAATAATATTGTTGTTATTATTTATATTATTTATAGGAATATAAATTGGATGAATGTCGGGTATCAAATTAAGGCTATATTTCAGTATAGAACAGTTCTAGTCTTTTTAGAGTATTTAAATGGATTGTTAATAGTATATTACGTAACAAGTGTTGTAAAAAGCATATTACGCATGAATGGAAAAATTGCATGAGTGCGTAATTGCTTTACAACACGCATTACGTACTATACTTTACCTACGACCATATACAGTGTGCCAAAAAGTCTGGACTTATGATAGGGTACTTAACTTCTTCAAATTTATTTCGAACAATTTTACAAAATTCTCTTCAAATCCAACAGATTCCCGCCTCTCTATCACTTGACATATTGAAAATGTAGGTATTCTTTTTTAAACAGTATGTATCTTATAATCATTAATTAGATCTTATTTACTTGCGAATTATTAAATGTTTCGCTTACTTTCACGTATAAACCGTGCATTTTGCTTACCAAAACCGTGCGTTTTGTTTACGGTAAACAAATCGCACGATTTTGTGTTTACCGTGCGTAATGAGCTATATACTGAGGCTATGTGTCGTGTGTTTTTGCCTGTTTTCTATAGTGGCCGTAAGTAATAGTATATTACGTAACAAGAGTGGTAAGTAACCCATTACGCACGAAGTGAAAAAGTTTACATTTTACGAGTGTGTAATGGGCTTACAACTCGAGTAACGTACTATACTTTTTCTACGCCCACTCATAATGAGGATAACCTGAAAACAAAAACTCATTTTCGTGTGATGATAATTACACAATATTTTAATTCGTTACCTTTGACAACAAATGATTATCATCTGGGGCATCTTTCAGGAGAAAGGATTTTCACTTTTTTACTTCTAAATCCATCCGATTTCCGCTTCAGTAGGGCCATTAGTTTTGGATAATCTGCTATGTTAATGTTATTATTAATGTTTAGTTTAGTTCTCAACATCGAATAAATGGCCCAAAGAGAAGATGACTTCATAATTTTTGATGTTTCCTCAAAATACACCTCCGAAAAGGATTTAACGTTATTCTTGTGTCGCCAATCCATAAATTTTCGATAGGTAATTTCGTACCTTTCTTTATATTTTAGCGGTAACAAATTATGTGTGGCAGCTTGAGCTTTTTCTAAAATCTCCGGTGGAGTGCTCATAATTTCATCACTTTCTATAGAAACGCGGGTTATTTTTTGAAAAATTGTATAATGTGTTGCCGACATTTAGGGACATCACTCTTTTAATTCAAAATGTATCTCGCTAATGCTAAAAGTTTGTATGTTTTTCAATTGACTAAATTTATGTAAATAGTCCAAATAAAGCGGTACGTAGATAAAAATTTGATTGCAATTTGATTATATTAAGAAATTTAAGTTTTCTTATCAAAAAGCACGTGTATGTTAGGAGATCTCATTACGTTCATGTTATTGTTAAATGTCATTTACAAGGAATGTTGACAATGCGATTTCTAACGTTTACTGACGTGGGCGTAGAAAAACTTTTAAAACTCATATATTGTAAACAAATTAAGCAATCGGCTCATCGACCACGAATAAGCAGAACTGAATTCACTGAGTAGTATCTCTATAGAAATAAGCATAAGCAATTCAGTTTGTCAGAAAGAGACGATGTATGCAATAGATGCAACCAACGGTGAATCGACAGATTTTTTTTATATAGATATCCAAGTGGAAAGCAGTAGCAAACATTAATTAAAAAAATATCAAGTTGGGTGCGATTTGATTTCGCAGCTCATAGCAATCTCAATCAGCTTTCGTTCTGTGTTTAAATGCAAAATTCTCATAGATTGAATGATTTCTTATATCATAAATATCCCTGAATATTCGTTTCATGTTAGTCCTTTAAAAATGAATAGAAACTTTTTTGCCGTTTGTATCATCAATCTTATTTTTTTTTTTCAAAAATTTACCGCGAATAGCGTGGACGCGAGCTTCATTAACAGCGGGAGATCCGCGGGGAAACGTTTCCCATTAATCATATCGACTGTGTGTTGCTCAAGGAAATGGCGAAAACGTAATTGGGTGAAATGAAATATTAAATATTAGTAAAGTTCGACAAACCAAAGCGAACGGCTTTATAGATTGTAAATAAATGTTGTTTGCGAAATACCAGTTTTTTTTAAGAATATTTGTGATCTAAAAAACCCTCTTTGTGCTCTAAATATATTATATCAATATAACTCAATGATTAAAACATTCTACTCTTCTTGTAGCGGATACCGAAGAGATTAATTTTTGGTCTCCAAGGCGAATACGATAACGAATCGCGAATTACTTCATTAATTTGAATTATTAGTGCAGAAACTTCCAGAAATTAATGAAAATTGCTCTCCCAAAACTCGACCAATATTATATACTCTGCAGCGGGAATGGTAATTACTACTAAGTCTGATTTTCTTGGTGTTAAAAATTAACACTAAAAACAGGATTTTAAATTGCTTAAATTATCAGTTATAATTGGTTAAAAAGAAGGAAATTTTGGAATTGATGTTGACGCCTTCTATTTTCATCTTTTTTTTGACTTATTAATAGAAATTCGTACAGATGTCATAATGAATAATCTCAACTGGCATATGAAGCATTGTATAAGATATAACACCAGTTTATTATTTTCAAGAATTTACGCCTCTACAATTTAATATTTACCAGATAATTAGAACCGTAATAGAGGTGAAGCTGTCAAGATCAGAAGCAGTCTGTCTTTAATTCACAAGCCGTGCTGATATGCTCAGCACGTGTGCTGCTCAGAGGCGTACCAAGAGGAGCAAAAAGGGAATTAAGTCACATTTCTCTTAAACTTAAAAAAAAATTAGTTTAAGAAAGTGCAATTTAGTTTTTAACTAAAATTATCATGAATATTCAAGATTTATTAAAAATATTTTGAATCATGTTTGGAAAGTATTTTTCAATTCATCAATATACACCTGTTCGAAGATATAAAAGTAATTACAGTTTACATGGTAATATGTTATATGTTTTAATTATAAAAAATTATGTTTTGATCAAAATTATTCTCAATTTAATGGAGAATGAAAAAACTAGTCCATTGTTTGCCCTTTGTTAGCTTAAATTTTTATGAATGGATCCAAAAGTAGGTTATCACTATTATAAACTAGCATAATGAATGAATTTGATTAAATAATGTATTAAAAAAACTTCGCATTGCCCTTATTAAGAGAAACGCCAATGACTGAGAAGCATGCTTCGAATAAATGATTTATTTTGACTACATGGAATTACTTGTACAACGTTCAAATTCATGGTTTAAATTTCAATGTACAACAGGGAAGTACGACTAGAGGATTATTATGCATGGAATTTTAATAAAACTTTTATTGACGCAAATATTTTTGATAGTCCAATAAACGAAGGTGCCAACCCGGGCATCAGGTATGTCCCGCACCATTTTTTTTTAATTTGCAGGTATTCATGGGTACATTCACCCCCGAAAATCTCAGCTGTCTGAAATTTGTGGAAGGGCGAGAAAATGGCGGTCTCAAAAATATGTTTTTTTTTGCTTATTTTCGCCAATATTTCCGAAAATATGACACTTAGAGAATTTTTGATTAGATGAAAATGAAGATTAGTTCATTTCCTACAAAAATGATCCTAATCATTTTTGTCAAAAATATGATACTTTTCGACATAACCGGCTTCAAAACGCACCCCCATTTTTAGCTCCTGCCCTGCATTTAGAGAGAACGCTCTAAAGGAATGACACTCCCAAGCGGATTACAAATTTTTTCAATAAATCACGTAAAAATTAATATTTTTTTCATGATTCAAAGTTTAGATGAAAGAACGAACCTGTATTTTCATAAACAACATGTTTTTTAGGGCATTTTTTTTTTGGATTTCAGGAGTTTTCGAAAATGCTCGGGTCTATCGGGAATTAATAGATAATCAAGCACCATATCGGTTTTCAACGCACATCATTAGAAAGCTTAGCTTGTCCCATTGTCGATGACATTTTTCCTTTTTTTTTTTCATATTTTTTGGTTTTCCTATGAAAAATCGACATTATTCGAGGATTATTTTTTTTGGTGCTAAAATTTTTTGGGGTTAGGAATTGTACTAAAAAAAGATCACATTCTAACCTTTTCATCAATATATTGAAATGGAATTTTAACATTATCAAAATTATAATATATAGATAAATTTAAAGTAAAATTGAAGCAAATAAATACCCAGACTATGCCCAATCCGATATTTCTTCTTAAAATTAATGAACGTCACCTAAAAATAAAGAAATCATATTATTAAAATAGAATTTAGAAAAATAAACAAAATGGTAATTTATAGATAAAGAGAAACGTTAAAAGTGAACTTACCTAAGGGATTGATTTAATGTGAGATCCTTATTATAAAAAAAAAGTAGTTAGTTTATAAAATGGTAGAAGGAGTTTAGTAGATGAAATTTAAGAAAATATTTTAATTTAAAAAGTTTAAAAGAAGTTAGTTAGTTAGTTAGAAAATGGTAAAGAGAGATTAGGAGGAAAAATTTAAGAAAATAAATTTTGAAAAGTTAAAAAATATTAAGGAAAAGTTATAAATTTTGAAAAAGTACATTTATATTCTGGGAGGACAATTATTACGGCGAATTTGTTTATGAATAGTAAGTGGTTAGTATTAAATAATACTTAAACAACTTACCTGGAAGTTATTTGGCTTGTTGTGGATATCATCTGGATATTAAGTTCGTATGGCGTGATCAATCGGGCATACATCCATTAAAAAAACCAACAGAAAGTGGAAACATCACATAACTAGAAATATAGTTGTAACACATCACTGGTTGTACGAGGGAGAAGAAAAAGAAATAAGGATATTCAAAGGTATCAATTCATTATAATCAATTATCACATACTGGAGATCAAAAACAACGAGTGAGGTATGCATTTGTGTGGTTAAGATAGACGTATTAATCACTGTTTAGAATTTCGGGTGTGCCAACCTTAGTTAAATTAAAATTTATTGCGCCAAAATTCAAATTTTTTGTAGATATAAGATATCATTGAGTGAGTGTGTAGGCGTGAAAGTAACTCATTACAGTCAATAGTCTGATCTTTGTATATATTTATTTGGATTTTCTATTAAAATAAACTCATTCTAAATTTTTAAACAACATTTTATTTTGTGCCAAATACAGAGACTATCAGTAGCATAGATTAAGGAGAAGTTATAAGAACATGAACTCACAATTAAAGAATCCCTGAGATTAGAAAGATTTACAGATATCAATTTGAGCATAGTCGTGGTGGTATCAACAAAAATATTAAAATTAAATAACAAAATAAATTATAGAACATTATTTAAAATTCCAAATTCAAATAATAGTCAAATAAATTTATTAAAAATTTTATTTAAAATTAAATTAAATCAAAATAATTAAAAGTAGTAATAATTTAGTAATATTATTTCAATATATATATATATATATATATATATATATATATATATATATATATATATATATATATATATATATATATATATATATTTTATTAAGTGCACGAGAAAAAACTCTGCTTTCAAACTTTCTCAAATTGGATTTATTTACAATAAATGTATTAATAAAGTGTAAAAACTGAAAAAAAGTTGGTTGTTATTGCCTTATCTTTTGTCTTCAGGATATTCAAGTTTTGGTAGGATATTCAAATTTTCCGTTTTCACCACAATAATTTTGCGAATTTTCAGATTCTCAAAATTGCAAATTTATGAAACGCCGCTTTTGCAAAAAATAGTGAAAATTGGGCAATTCTCTAATGCCATATTCAAACGACAATATTGTTCTAATTTTAAATAGGACACACTGTATTTTATAATCCTATTATGTAGCAAATTCCATTACCTGTCAAAAATTATACTATGCCTAAATCTAGTTATTTTTATTTTTGTTAAATTTGACATTGAATCAAAAATAACTGGGGATATAGTAAGCAGAACCGAGGACATTCAAGATAATAAGGTAATAACTCAGGATGAGACTGAAAACACTGAAATAGAACATAATAGGAAAAACAAAAAGAAATAAATGTAGAAACAGAGACATAAGAAGAAACTAAATGCAGAAAAAACGAATCACACAGCGATAGAGGAAAAAACAACTAAAGTGAAGAATGTAAACTCGTTAACGAAGAAAACGCTATGAAGAAAGATGTATAAGAAATGTATTTTTTAGGACTGACGTCGTAATCAAAAACTAACAATAAGTAGGTCTGAATGGGAACATTCTCTTGAGTAACAAATACAATTTCTTTGAGTACTCTAGTTTTCCCTTGTATAAATGCTCCTTGAAATATTAGTGTATTAGAAAATAAATCTTGTGGTTTGGTTTTAGATAATTGTTTAGCTCTTTTAAACAATTTTAGATACAGATCTATTTCTTGCTCTCTCCCTAAGAGAGGTAAGGGGTTGATTTCAAGTAATTGATCCTGAAATCTTTAAAATGACATCATAAAAATGTTGGGTATACAATTGATTCGTTTGAGAAAAAAAGTGACAACTTGTGTTTTGGGAAGTTCCAAATAATGTCAAATTTGGAGACCCAAACTTATTAGGCCACACCCTGTAGATGTGCCTGTCCCAACTTATTGTAGATTAAGTTGGCAGAGAATTTGATGTGGACTGTATACATAGATAGGTTGTAGTGAAATTATACTCTGAGTACTTGGATTTTATATATTAACGATAACGTAAAACAAAACACTTTACAAAAAACAAAGAATATGACAAACTGAAACTGTGTTTGCAATTGCTCAAAAAATACTGTGAATACGAGTGCGTATGTAATAATAGTATGCAATTTGTATAAGTTAAAATTGATGAAGTTATTACGTAAGAAACAGTTTAATGATGCGACCTGTTCCTTACGGAGTCTGATGTGCTACTAATTTGATTTGATTTATTCGAGCCGCGTGTCGATCGACGAGGTCCTTCCGCCGCCAATCACGGGTACGTATTTTCGGCGTTATTGTTGTGCCTTTTTTTTTATGCAACTTCCAGTCTCGCCCCTGGTGTCGCGGTATGTGTAAAAGCGGCTTTTCTTATTGAAGTCATCTCGAGTGAGTTACTTCCGCGTTGGTTATCTGCGCGCTGGCCTTGATTCACGATGTGTGCTTACACTGTTGCTATGCGGTTCGGTTATTTTATTTCCCTTGTTGCCATGGGCGTAGTTAAAAATGTTCGATTTCGAACAACTTGTGTAGGTAATGAACTGCTTTTCATTTTTTGTTTAAACAAAAATGCTCTAAGGGTCATATTTCGGCAGATATCGTCGAAGTAGCTGAGACAGACTTGATGCACAGGTTTGGGATTTTTGTGGCGTTAATTTACTGGACTTTGAGTTTTCATGGATTTATTAAAAATAGTAAATTTAAAACAGCAATTTTTCAACTTCAGCATTTTTTTTTTGTTGGCCAATTAAAAATATCTTTATTGCCATTTATTTATTTTTTATATTCCACTCAATTTATTTACCATTCTTTTTGATTTTTCGTTAATTCTGAGTTAGGTCCGAAACGGCTTTTTTTTTACTGGAGAACAAACGAATGTACACAACTCGATTTTACCACATTAATGGACTGCAGAATATACAAAAATCCGCCCTAAAGTAATAATCTACCTTTTTGCGAAGGCCGAAACGAGAAACAAAGGACGAGGGATGAAAAACATTAAAAAATCATTATGATGAAGTAGCCGAACAGCTATTTACAGGGAAAGTTGAGTTGGGGAAAATACATATTTATCTAGGGAGTGTTTTTTAAAGCAATAAAAAACAATTTAGCATCAAGAGTTGGTCGGTTTTTTCGTTGATGAAGGTGGATGTTAATATATTCGTTTTGTCAATTAGTTGCTGATTATTCTCCAGCTTACTCGTTTCTTCTGATCAGAAAGCTTTTAAATTAATGGTAAATGTATAAAAAATATAAAATTCAAAACACAGTAAATAAATGAGATGTGATTTAAAGTAATTATTTTATTGATTATTACACAAATACAGGGGTTTCATTATCGTTAGTTTTGTAGGTTTGATAAAAAACAGCCATTTTTATTTAGGTTAGCTTGAAATTATAATAATAATTATCATTTCATTCCATGGCTTTGTCTTTAAAACATGAATCTTCAAGAAAAAATTAATAACTACTTTTTTGGAGAATTTCATACGTTTGAAGGTAAGTTTTAATTCATCGAATTGATGTACATGTTTATTTGTTAGTAAAGTTTAGGTTTTAATTTTTAGGATGTGTGTAAAATTAATGTTCAAAATTGACCACAAATTAAATATTTCTCTCTCTTTCCACTGGATTAAAACCACTTAGTTGTTAAAAAAAAAGTTTTTTTATTGACGTTTCGGCTTTCCAGATCGAAAGCCGTTATCAAAATGACATAAAATAAATAAATTTACTAGAAACAGAACACTTGATAATCTTGCAAAAATATGACATCAACATAGTATACATAGAATAAGATTTTGAGATTGAAGATGTCAAAATCTGTTTCAATCATATTTTTGTGACGTTTCTGGGAACGAATTTTTGAAAGGATAGCGCATTTGCATATTATAAGAGAATTTATACTTCGTCATAAATGAAGTTTTCTTATTAATATTATCATAAGAAAAAACCAGATAAAAACTTATGATACTATCCCGATATAGAGGGTATCCTTTTTGCAATTAACTCTTTTTGTAAAATAGGTATCCAAATTTTTGAAATATCAACCGAACAATTAGAAACCCATTCGTTATTATTTAAGCATATCAATGCTGCTTCTTTAACTTTGCGGTTATAATTATTCGGTTCTTTTAATAATCTAGTTGAAAAATTCCATTGTATTTTATGACCAGAATCCCATGCGTGTTCACATATTTTGGATTTTTCGAATTGTTTATTTTTAATGAAATTCAAAACACAAAAAATTGTATTTACAAAATTCCATGCGAATGTAATAAATTTTATATAGGAGAAACATCTAGACCTTTTCATATTAGACTTATTGAACACCAATCGTACATTAAAAATAAACAATTCGAAAAATCCAAAATATGTGAACACGCATGGGATTCTGGTCATAAAATACAATGGAATTTTTCAACTAGATTATTAAAAGAACCGAATAATTATAACCGCAAAGTTAAAGAAGCAGCATTGATATGCTTAAATAATAACGAATGTGTTTCTAATTGTTCGGTTGATATTTCAAAAATTTGGATACCTATTTTACAAAAAGAGTTAATTGCAAAAAGGATACCCTCTATATCGGGATAGTATCATAAGTTTTTATCTGGTTTTTCTTATGATAATATTAATAAGAAAACTTCATTTATGACGAAGTATAAATTCTCTTATAATATGCAAATGCGCTATCCTTTCAAAAATTCGTTCCCAGAAACGTCACAAAAATATGATTGAAACAGATTTTGACATCTTCAATCTCAAAATCTTATTCTATGTATACTATGTTGATGTCATATTTTTGCAAGATTATCAAGTGTTCTGTTTCTAGTAAATTTATTTATTTTATGTCATTTTGATAACGGCTTTCGATCTGGAAAGCCGAAACGTCAATAAAAAAACTTTTTTAACAACTAAGTGGTTTTAATCCAGTGGAAAGAGAGAGAAATTAAAATACAAACCACAATGAGCTTCCGAAATAAATTAAATATTGTTTTGTTATTGTGATTCTTACATTTTTTTTATTAAGGTGACCCGTTTTACTGGTTAGCAGATTGGGGAACCATGTTGTTTCGTAGCGATTTTCACAGACTTACATCCGGTTTTATGTTTTGGTTCTACACCATTGCCACTATCATGTTAATATTATACATTAACATAACAAAGGCTGAAACTGACACTATTGGCGATTATCTAGCAACAGGGTCAGTCATGGTTTATGTAAGAATATGTCTTTATAAAATATGTAAGATTTTAAAATTACATTTTTTTTAGTTTATTGCTGTTTACGGATTGTTAATGAGAAATTTCACCCTTATTTCAAGCAGAATGGAAGACATTAAAGAAGTTTGTAAAAACTGGAATAGACCAATCAATAAAATGACCACAGAAAAAATGTACAAGCTTGCCAAATCATCAAAAAACTTCTGGTTGTTGTATTTGTTACTAATTACATTTTTCTATATAACATTTATATGGAAAGAAGACAACAAAAAGAACATTGGTTTTATCTTGATCTATCTCATAGACCAAGATATAATGATATTAAATATATTTGTTTTTGGAATTGTAATTCCTCACGCATTATTTCTTTTTTCATTCACACCCATTTTTTTAACTTGTTATCATAGTTGGCATGTTCTGTTCAGATTAAAAATGTTAAACGATTATTTAGAAGAGTTGCTTGTGATTGAGAATGAAAACGACAATATTTGGGAACATTTGTTTTATATGGAACGACAGAATAAAATAAGAGAAGAAATTAAGTATTTTACGGTACAATATAAAAATATACAGAAGTAAGTAGATTTTTCAGAATATATTGCTTTTATGTACTTAATTTTATGAATTTTTATTTTAACTTATTCAAGAATTTTGAACAACTACAACGAAATGTCAAAATGGCGTTTTCTAGTATTAACTATTAGCGCAGGAGTTGTGTTGGGCACCATCGTATGTTTTGTAATTGTACGTATTTTACTGAGTCTTACACATGAACTTTCAAAAAAAACTAATAAACCAAGTATTTATTCTTTTAGTCAGTAAAATCAGAGCGATGTATTCCTTATGTTGGTCTATTTTTAACAGCTGTGTTAATGATCTATGTCTCAACAGAAAGTGGTCAGCTGATACAGTTTGAGGTAAGCGAAGTGCTTTTAGATCTGAATATAAATTTGCGATTTTGTCTAAATCTTAAACGGCTAAGAACCCAAAAATCCTTCTATTAAAAATTCATTTAGAATCCACGAGTGTGCTACCATGTATTAGTAAAACTGATAAATGAAGTTTAGAAATGAGTTTTGACAACTTTACAAAATAGCGAATTTCCAACTTGTATTTGGGTTTGCTAACTTTAAGATCGTAAATATCTACAAAATCTAATATTATTATATGTATATTGTGAAGATGATGAAGTTACAAAAAGTATAGAATAATGAGTAAACCAGTAAGGAATTTTAATTTATTAGATTCGACATCCTAAGACCGGTTTCTGTCTTTCGACTTAATCAGTTAGGCTTTTCGAATCCAATAAATAAAATTCCAAACTCGTACAAGTCAATAGCTATATCCGCTATAAGATAACATTTTTAGATGTGCTACCATCTATGGTAAGAAGAGAGTATTGACATTTAATTTTGACTGAATCTAGTCAAGATGTCACTCTCTTCTTTTTTATCCCTTATGGATTCGAAAAGCCTAACTGATGAAGTCGAAAGACAGAAACCGGTCTTAGGATGTCGAATCTAATAAATTAAAATTCCTTACTGGTTTACTCACTTTGTATTAATCTCTGAAAGGGATAAAAAAGACTAGATTCAATCAAAATTTAATGTCAATACTCTCTTCTTACCATAGATGGTAGCACATCTAAAAATATAGAATAATGTTTTATAAAGTTTCGACATGTTATAATCTTGATAATGTGAAAGAATTTGAATTAGACTTTGAGATTTTAAAATATTGACAATTAGTTAAAATTAAAATAAAACACAAAATACCCAGACTATGTACAATCCAATACTTTTCCAAAAGAGATAATTTGGCTTTTAAATATTAATTGAAACAGCACCTAAAACCGTAAGCAGATTTACTAAGAAATCAGAGAATTATGAATTAACTTACCTTTGGGAATGATTTAATGTGAGATAACTATGACAATGAAGATTTTCTTTGAATAGCTCTGATAATAACCTAAAAATTAAAATCAAAATTAAATAACATTCAAAACTTAAAATTTTACTAATAAGGTAAATTAAGGACAAGCTGTATAACAAAAATTTAAAAGTCCTACTAACAAAATAATATTAGGACGATCTGTATAACAAAACTAAATGAAGTTATGACAACTGTTTGAAAATGAAGTCAAAGTACCAACTTAGGTAACCAAGTTGTAAAATGATAAAATGTATGAAAACAGGTAACCAGAATATAAAGAAAAAAACTGTTAATCGTTAGATTTAAAATTATAAAACCTAATACAAATAGAATTTAAAATCAACCATACCAGAATTAAAATTTTGAAAGAATAAATAATTAAAAGATTAATTTGATAGGTTTTTGTTTTACTTTTAAGAAAGTTACTTAGCAACGAAAAAAAAAGAGAGTAGGTTGTTAAAAATTGGTTAGAAAAAAACTAGTAGAAATTTTCGAAGCTGAATATTTTATAAATTTGAACAAGAAAATTGGATATTTTAAAGGAATTTTATATTCTGGGAATCTACAAATAACTGCGAAATTGTATTATCATTAGTAAGTGTTTAGCCTTGAATAGTATTTAAACAATTACTTGCCTTTTGTGGAGGAATAGAATTTCACAGTTGCTGTATTTGACCTGGAGGACAAATATTTTATCATTCCTGTTTGAGAGACGACGAATTTGTATAAGGAATTACTGAACTTGGATGAAGAAAATCAAAGGGACAATCAATCAAATAAGACAGTATTGTCAAAAATAAAGGCGTACCAACTTTTAAAATCGAAATTTATTGCGCCAAAATTTGAATTAGTCGTTAGGTTGTTAAAATTTCATTGTGTAAATGGGATGTGAGTCTGGAATTCATATAGCATATACAGGGTGCGCCAATTATTTCCACTCGATCTCTAGCACCGAAACTAAAAGAGATATCAACAAGATTTTTTGTAGGGGTAGACAGTGTCACTCGGACTACAATTTTAAAATATTTTGATGTATACAGGGTGGCTAATTTTTGTGGAATGAAAATTAATTTGGTTTTTTTAAATTGAACACCCTGTATACGATTATGTCTTCTGATACTACTTAATATTAGATTTACGGTAGTTTTTTGTATTTGTAAATCCGACGCGGCGTTGACAAGTTATTCCTATTTTAAGCAGATTTAATGAAAAAACAGCACTTCAGAAATATTAGCACAAAAACCACATTTTTTAAAAAATTCCTCAAAAAAGCTACTATGATGTAAATGAAACATGCACCTATCACAATAATCACACAACTTCTTCACCTGTTGCACAGGGTGTTTGCCGATGGCGTGCCAATAGTCTAGTTTTCAAATGGCAATAACTTAATTTTTTCAAATGGGACACCCTGTATATTTTTCTTCAGTTAGAAGCTCTCCCTAATACGCATTAAAAAAATATATGGTTTTGCACATCTAACTTTACTATTTACTTTAATAATTGACGTTAAGTAACAAACAACATATTTTACACAATTTTTAATAAGTACAAAATTTTACAAAGTTTATTCTTAAGAAAACTACAATAGTGAAAGTTAAAATTTATAGTAGGTGTTCAAAATGTCTTCCATTTTCATTTATACATTTTCTTGCCCTTTTTTTCATTGATTTACGCACATCTCTTAGCATTGCAGGGGTCACCTGTCTAAATGCTGCAGTAATTCTTTCTTTCATATTTTCTTTTGTGGTAACCTCTTCTTTGTAAACAATATTTTTAATAAAACCCCACAAGAAAAAATCGCAAGGTGTAAGGCAAGGCGATCTAGTAGGCCAATTTATAGGTCCTCCCCTTCCTATCCAACGATCCTGAAATTCCCTATTTAACCAATTGCGATAATTTTGAGGCACATTTTATAATACGTTGCGAAAATCATGTTCTAAAAAATCTAAAAATATAGCTCCATTTACAGTCCCATCAAAGAAATAGGGACCAATTACATAATCACCTATTATTCCCGCCCACACATTCAAAGACCATCGATACTGTGATGTGGTTCTAAATAAATGTTCATTGTGGTCCGAATAATAATGGAAGTTGTGTCTAATTACACAACCGTTCTTATGAAACGTGGCTTCGTCGGAGAATAAAACTTTGTTTAAAAAGTTACGCTCTGTATTTATCTTGTTTATTAACCATCTACAGTATTCCACTCTACGCGCGAAATCACATGGTAACAATTCTTGGTGAAGCTGGATATGATAGGGGTGATATTTATTCTTTTTTATTATGCGTCTAATTGTGGTATTGGAAATATCTAACTGATTGCTTAATTGCCTTGTGCTTATATTGGGATCTTCAACTATACTGATTATTACCTTATATTCGTTGTCAATAGTAACAGCTGTAGTTTCACGTGAATGTTTTTCATACTTGACGGTTCCTGTTCTATCAAATCTATTCTTTAAATTCTCAAAAGTATCCTTTTGTAGATGACGTCTTTCTGGGTATCTTTGACGATAGGCCCTACTAGCAAGAAACGCTTTTTTTGACATTCACCCAGTATCCATATCATATCAATATTTTCTTGAACAATATAATTCTTATTAAAATCCATTTTTTATACACAATACTGATTAAATATAGTAGACGTGATACAATGCAAAATTTTATGTTGACAATTAATGCCATAACAAAATATACCTACTGTCATTTTCATAGGTAACTTGATTTCTTATTAAAAATTGTGTAAAATATGTTGTTTGTCACTTAACGTCAAATTAAAGTAAATAGTAAAGTTAGATGTGCAAAACCCTATATTTTTTTAATGCGTATTAGGAAGAGCTTCTAACTGAAGAAAAATATACAGGGTGTCCCATTTGAAAAAATTAAGTTATTGCCATTTGAAAACTAGACTATTGGCACGCCATCGGCAAACACCCTGTGCAACAGGTGAAGATGTTGTGTGATTATTGTGATAGGTGCATGTTTCATTTACATCATAGTAGCTTTTTTGAGGAATTTTTTAAAAAATGTGGTTTTTGTGCTAATATTTCTGAAGTGCTGGTTTTTCATTAAATCTGCTTAAAATAGGAATAACTTGTCAACGCCGCGTCGGATTTACAAATATAAAAAACTACCGTAAATCTAATATTAAGTAAAATCAGAAGATATAATCGTATACAGGGTGTTCAATTTAAAAAAACCAAATTAATTTTCATTCCACAAAAATTAGCCACCCTGTATACGTCAAAATATTTTAAAATTGTAGTCCGAGTGACACTGTCTACCCCTACAAAAAATCTTGTTGATATCTCTTTTAGTTTCGGTGCTAGAGATCGAGTGGAAATAATTGGCGCACCCTGTATGTCAATTTTCTATATTTTATGTATGAAATAAAAATTCATTCAACAGTTGAAATAACAATTTATTTGGTTGAGTTAAATAGATTATCAGTAGCATGGAATAAAAGAAGGATACTAAACTTGAACTCACAATAAAAAAATTCCCAGAGAGAAAAATATTTAAAATTTTTAATCAAACACTGAGCATAGTCGTGGCGATACCCACTCATTATTAAGATTATAATAAAATTAAAATTTTTAAAATAATCAAAATAAAGTTAATTGCAAAATATTGAAATCTGTAATTTAACAAACAATTTATTAATTTATTACATATTATTGCAATTGATAATATATTATATATTGACAGCAACGCTACAGTCTAAAGTACCATATTTTAGTGTGAAAATCTACAAAGTAATCTTACAAATTTTAAATGGTATCAGTGGAATAAAAGTAACTGTCAATCTTTAGTTATTTTGTTACTACAAACAAAGAAACCTCTTACGATAAACTGCTACGGTTTCGCAGTTCTAAATCGTGAGTTATTCCTAAAAGTAAGTAAATCTTATATTTGTCTTCTGTTTGGAAATTCTTAAACATGTATAAACCTTAAGAAACTTTTGACGTTTTTAATTCAGTTTTCATATTTCATTGTTTTCATTTATAATTTTTGTTTCAGCTATTTCAAATGATACATAGTTATGTCACTTATTATCAGTCTATGTAGCAAAATTTATAAAAAATTACCTCAAAATAAGAGTACCACAAGGAAGGACACTGGAACCAGAATCTTCATCAATATTACACATTCTCTTTTTTTTAGTTGGAGCAAAGCAAAATAATAAATGGCGAAAAAATTGAGATAATAAAATCATTTTTTACATAACTGGTTTCATTAATTCAGTTTGAAAAATATATAAACAAACAAACCACTATGAGCTACAGAAAGAAGAACATTTAAAATAACAAACTTCTATGAATTATAGTAATGAAATATTGAAAATTATAACTAATAATACGTTGACAACGCTGTTTTAGCTTTAGCTTTCATAGAGTTACAAAACATACTAAATTCCACAAAAACGAATAGTTTTCAATAAAAGTGTACAAGCATAGAGTAATATCTTTTTTTTTTCAATATTGTTTAATTTTCAGATAATTAAACATATAAACTCATACTCATTCTTCAACCGGCAACGTCGCACCAAATACGTTTGGAAACTGTGCTCAGACGGGATAGTTTTTTTTTACTCTATTTCACAATAATATCACGCCATAATTCTAACCGTCTCGTCTAGACAATAGAAAAAATTTTACATGCTTGTTTACGCGGCTCACGCTAAAGAATCTTTCGAGAAGGTGTTGCGCAATCCGGGAAGGGATACATTTGAAACCGATAAACTTCGCCGATTTTAAACTCAGTGTGTTTCGAGCCCTCATTATGAGGGTTACAGAAAATCTCGTAAATAAATTCATTTTCATAAATTCATAATGCCTCTTAGTACGGCAAGTTAGTGTGTCGCTAGCTGCGAATCAGGCTAGGACCCTCCAGTGTCTAATTATCACTCACGCAGAACACACGCAAAAATAATATTTTCTGAATGATGTGATCATTTCTTTTAATTCATTTTTCATTAATATGTGTTAGTGCTTGTTAAGCACATATTAATTATAATACTTTGTTGCATGATTACTAGTTTAAGGTAATCCTTTGTTACGTTGTTGTTTTATTCATTTATTTATTTAACAAGTTTAATAAATGGTTAAATAAAAGTGTTCATTGTTTTTGTTGAATGAAGTTGAGAAGACAAACCTACTACAGTACACATATACTCAATCTAAAGAAATACAGTCCATTTTACGAATACAACGATGCAGTTTAAAAAGGCGGTAACACATTGTTGGCCGTCCTGGGAAACTGGCACAACATAGGGTTTATTCCAGAACCCTCAACAAATATATATTCTTGTAAATTATCGAGACAGACTTTTTTCTTAACATATTGTTATGATGTTAAAATGGGGCAAAATTTGGAAGTGTATTTTAAAATAAATTATAAGATGTAGCAAAAATTGTCAAACAAAAAAGATTCAGATTATCCTCTACTTTAAAGATCATGTATTTTTTTGTTAGGTTAATATAGCGGAATTCACAGAAACATCACTTTCTTAGATTCAAGATTGCAGTTACGCCCCCTAGCAGCCATTTTAGAAACTTGAAAAGATTTTCCTGGTTTTTCTCTTGGCCGTTTTAGTTATAACTTTTTTTCCGCAAGCCTCTACAATGGATAGTTTCCCAGATCACATTCTTACTTGGCCACCCGGTACCACAGATCTGAGGCTTTAACTTTAATAGTAAAGACACGTATTTTAAAAATAATTCTCGAAATTTTGATACCGCTGAATAAGTGCCATCATATTTTTTATATAAGCTGTGTTAAAAGTGTCGATTTCTTCTATTGGTATGTAGGAAAGCTCAACAGGTATATCTTTAATTTCTCTTAAGACAGCCTTACAGAATTCAGATTTGTTTCCTTTTCTCAAAATAATATTTTTAAAAATTATTCCATTTTGCAAATGTTAAATTATTTAACTGTGGTAACAAGTGCAAATGCCTGAAAGCAAATGTAAGATGCAATATAAGTTACCAGTGTGAGGGAAAATTCAATGTAAAATAAATATTTTAATTAGATAATAATAATATTGTGTTTTGGGCTTGTAAAAAAAATTATTATTATTATTCCTATCATTTCTCAATCTCATAAATCGCACTATACCTCCTATAGTGTCATAACAATATTGTAATGCGCGTCATCTTTGTTGCGCGTATGAAGAAGGCTATGGTATTTACTCTCTTTGACACACTGATCGCTATATTCGCATCCACAGTGGTAATGCCAAGAGATGCGAAGCGCCCATTCAATTTCCTTCGGTTTTAAAAAAGTACACAACCCAAACTAAATGTATGAAAAAAAGTTAGAATAGCCTGTGGCTTTTGAGGGTTTCCCGTAGGGAGGCAACCAGTATAACAGTAAAAGACATATAACAAACTATACACTCAATGACGTTATTCAAATTATCATTAGTAACAAGGAGTAAAAAATAATTATGAATAATAATAAACGATCACAGTCGTTAGAGTTTTTAATTCGATGACATTATTTGCATCAGCTTTTAATTACCAAGTTTTATCATATTCGTTTTGCCAATTACTTGCTGATTATTCTCCAGCTTACTCTAAAACGGATCGTTTTTTCTGATCAGAAGGCTCTCAAATGATTGGTAAATGAATCTTAGGAAATAATTTTATTATTATCAATTTGATAAAGTATGTAAGAAAATATATAAAATTCGAATTCAGAACAAAGTAAATAAATTAGATGTGATATAAAGTAATTATTTTATTCATTATATTACACAAATAAAGAGGATTCATTATCGTTAGTTTTATAGGTTTTATAAGAAAAACATATTTTTATTTAGGTTATCTTGAAATTATAATACTAATTCTCATTTCATTTTTTGTCTTTGCCTGTAAAGAATGAATCTTCAAGAAAAAATTAATAACTATCTTTTTGGAGAATTTCATACGTTTGAAGGTAAGTTTTAATTCGTCGAATGGATGTATAAAAGATCTAAAATTATGTCAATAACTTTGATATGTAACCATACATTTTCAATATAAATTTTGTTCGTAAAATTAATGTACAAACTTGACCACAAATTAAATATTTTTTTGATATTATGATTCCTATATTTTCTATTAAGGTGATCCGTTCTACTGGTTAGCAGATTGGGGAACCATGTTGTTTCGTAGCGATTTTCACAGGCTTACATCCGGTTTTATGTTTTGGTTCTACACCATTGCTACTATCATGTTAATATTATACTTTAACATAACAAAAGCTGAAACTGGCACTATTGCAGACTATCTAGCAACAGCGTCAGTCATGGTTTATGTAAGAATAAATTTTTATAAAATATGTAAGATTTTAAAATTACGCTTTTTTTTAGTTTATTGCAGTTTACGGATTGTTAATGAGAAATTTCCCCCTTATTTCAAGCAGAATGGAATAAATTAAAGAAGTTTGTAAAAACTGGAATAGACCAATCAATAAAATGACCACAGAAAAAATGCACAATCTTGCCAAATCATCAAAAACCATCTGGTTGTTGTATTTGTTACTAATTACATTTTCCTATGTAATATTTATATGGAAAGAAGACAGTAAAAAGAACATTGCTTTTATCTTCATCTATCTCATAGACCAAGATGTAATGATATTAAATATATTTATTTTTGGAATTGTAATTCCTCACGCATTATTTCTTTTTTCATTCACACCCATTTTTGTAACTTGTTATCATAGTTGGCATGTTCTGTTCAGATTAAAAATGTTAAACGATTATTTAGAAGAGTTGCTTGTGATTGAGAATGAAAACGACAATATTTGGGAACATTTGTTTTATATGGAACGACAGAATAAAATAAGAGAAGAAATTAAGTATTTTACGGTACAATATAAAAATATACAGAAGTAAGTTCAGAATATATTGCTTTTATGTACTTAATTTTATTAATTTTTATTTTAACTTATTCAAGAATTTTGAACAACTACAACGAAATGTCAAAATGGCGTTTTCTAATATTAACTATTAGCGCAGGAGTTGTGTTGGGCACCATCGTATGTTTTGTTATTGTAAGTATTGTTTAAAAATTTTATTTTTTTTTTTAAACTATAATTTTAAAAAAATTATTTGTTTGTTTAATTTTTATTTAATTTAAAAATAAAATAATGTTAGGCGCCAAAATTATTATTATTAATTTTTTTACTTACTCTTCCTCAGGGTTAAAGTGAGCTCAAAGAAAATTGTGATCTAGATAATTTTTTTTTATTAAACCTTTAAAACAACAATTAACATATATGAACTCTTTGAATATTAAAAAATATACCCTTCACAATTAAATTAATAGTAAACAATTAATTAAAATTAAGCATTCATTCCATTTTCATACCAGAGAACAAGAAATAACTATTATAAAAATATTTAAACTATTCTGAATTAAGTAATCTAAATCTACTAATGCCATCTCTTGATAACAAACTTCACTAGATACTATGACACATTGTATATCAATTTATTAATTGAACTGTCAATCGTTATTTGTCAAAGGACCGAGTGTTGATGGAGGTTAAATTAACTATCGTTCAAATGAAAATTACTATTAAAAAAAAAACACCCGTTTTATTATCCAAACATTCACTTTCCGTTCTGTACCTGCTTTCAATCCTTCCTCCTCCGTGTGGCGTCAATATACAGTAATAAGAATAACTACTGTACTCGTTCTCGTTCTTACAGCAATATTATAAACTTATTACATCAACTCCTCGTTCCAGCAACTTCCGATTATATTTTCTTTACAATTCCAGTTCAACAATTTTACTTTATCTGGTATATTCTTTCAAATCCAACTTTTTTATTTTCTTTTTTGATTCCCCTCTATCTTTTTATTTTTAATCAACAAACTTCTCTTTTTTTTGTTTTTGATAGATCAAATGTCGACCAATCGTCATCACGACCTTTTCCTGAATATTTAAAAAAATCGCCTTTTTCTCAATTCAAATAAATTTATTTTAAACTTAGTTTAACATTATTTTATTTTCAAATAAATTCTCCTAATATTTTTTTTATGTTATAAATTCCATGATTTCCATTTAATAAAATTTATATTGCATACCTGCCTTAAAATAAAATTTTGATCAAAGAATAACAAGTAAAGTCACTCCATTTTTTACACTACAGTATTTTACTGAGTCTAACATATGAGCTTAAAAAAAATTGTATACCAAGTATTTAAAGCTGATTTAGACGTATCCAGTAGCTGTCGACAGTCTCACTGTCACGCTTGCTAGGACACGCCCACTGCTGGAACTGGTCGTTTACACGAGTCCAGTTTGTCGTGAATGTGTGCTTATGATCAGGTGCGTACGAAAATGAATGTGGGGTTCTTTAAAAGGAAATCTGTTAAAATAATGCCCTCGCTCTTATTACAGGAGCTTACAGATATGTTAAAGGAAGAATTATTAAATAAAAAAAGAATATGGGTCAGAAAATGGATCAACGATAGAAATATAACGGGAGGTTTTGCTTTGCTACAACAACGAAAACTAGAAGTTCCCTCTGAGTACAGGTTGGCGTTACGACGTACGTCAGAAAATTTGCTGTTTGTTTTTATACGCATTACAACGCAGATTCCATAAACATTCGTGTTCTCTATAAAGTTGAACCAAGTTCAACGTTTCTAATTCGCTTCATTTTCGGGTCAATTTTTAAACGCCGCCACTGTTCACTCTATAAGGATGCGCCATCGACTGATTCGGGTGTTCGGGGGGACGCGGGTGAGGACTACTGTCGTCAAAAATAGACGGACTTTCTATTCGAGACAGCGCTGTACTGTCACAAAAAAGTGTTTACATGGAGCCAACTACTCGACAGCGCTGACGGACAGTGAGACTGTCGACAGCTACTGGATACGTCTAAATCAGCTATTATTCTTTTAGTCAGTAAAATCGGAGCGGTGTATTCCTTATGTTGGTCTATTTTTAACAGCTGTGTTAATGATCTATGTCTCAACAGAAAGTGGTCAGATGATACAGTTTGAGGTAAGCGAAGTGCTTTTAGATCTGAATATAAATTTGCGATTCATTTCGGAAGCTCATAGTGGTTTTTATTTTAATTTCTCTCTCTTTCCACTGGATTAAAACCACTTAGTTGTTAAAATTTTGATAACGGCTTTCGATCTGGAAAGCCGAAACGTCAATTAAAAAAACTTTTTTAACAACTAAGTGGTTTTAATCCAGTGGAAACAGAGAGAAAATAAATTTGCGATTTTGTCTAAATCTTAAACTGCTAAGAACCCAAAAATCCTTCCATTAAAAATATTTTAAATTCCGACATTACGACTATAGAATATCAATATCACTGATAAATGAAATTTGGAAGTGAGTTTTGACGTCTTTACAGAAACCGGTCTTAGAATATTGAATTCTATTTCGTTTCCTAACTTTAGAATCGTAAATATCTACAAAATATAATGATGATTTAAAAAAAATTTCATAAATCATATATTGTCAGCAACGCAACAGTCTAAAGTACTATTTTTTAGTGCGAAAATCTACAAATTAATCTTACAAATTTTAAATGGTATAAGTGGAATAAAAGTAACTGTCAATCTTTAGTTATTTTGTTACTACAAACAAAGAAACCTCTTACGATAAACTGCTATGGTTTCGCCGTTCAAAATCGTGAGTTATTTCTCAAAGTAAGTATATTTATCTTCTGTTTGGAAATTCTTAAACCTTAAGAAACTTTTGACGGTTTTAGTTCATTTTTAATGTTCCATTGTTCTCATTTATAATTTTTGTTTCAGCTATTTCAAATGATACATAGTTATGTCACTTATTACCAGTCTATGCAGCAAAAATTATAAAATATTATGATATCAAAATAGGAGTACCACAAGGAAGAGCACTGGAACCATAATCTTCATTGCACATTCTCTTTTTTTAGTTGGACTGTTATAATATTAAGGAGCAAAGCCAAATAATAATTTTTAAAAAATCAAATAATAACATTAAAAGAGTACAAATGATAAATGGAGAAAAAATTGAAATAATAAAATCATTTTTATACACCGCCACACTTTTTTGGGACAACCTGTATAATTCAAAATAATTTTAAAATGTAGCCTTTATCAACCCACATATCCATGAATAAACAAAATTTTCAAAATATTAACCGTCGCGTCTACCGTGACTCACCCTGTATACAACAGGAATTCGGCGAATTCTACAGGAAAGCCCCCCTATATAAGCATAGGCGTAACGAGGTGGGGTTATTGGGGATGTAACCCCCCCCCATTGCTTAGAAGAATTTAACAAAAAATTTTAAGTAACAATTTTAGAAAAATAAAAATTTGAAAGATTTTCCTTTTTCAAACTTATTATTGTGGGATTCCAGAAGTAAGGGTCGATAATGCCAAAAATACAGGATAAAAAAGACAGTACAAACACAGTTATTTCAATGATTAAAAGGTACACTAAAATGACAAACCAAAACGGTATACAGTTTGTCAGTTCTTCTCGCTACACTTGTGCTCACCTGTTCAAACCTTTTTCAAATCTTGTGCGTTTCCGCTGTCAAGTGAAGTGCGGTGTTTACTAGGCTAGTAAATTCTTTTTTCATCATTAGAGAGTTATTCAAACCTCTTTTTGGCCGATCTTTTAATAAAAGATCCCTTATTTTGACATGTACGCATGCGCAGTGAACAGCTCCTTAAGTTTTGCTTTTATTAAAATACAGGCGTCCTGTATTTAATTTAAATACATGACAGTTCGCTTTAATTAAAGTAACTTTATTTTGACTTATGAAGGACGGTTCTGCCAACTTAATGATATTGAAACTGTTAAAAATCAACAGGCACCAAATAAAATAAAAAAAACTTGTAAGTATAGAGCAGGGTCATCAATAATTTGTGAAATAAAAAAAATTCTTAGCACTATGTGGATGGTTTGAAAATTTAGGGTAAATTAAAAAAAATCAAGTGACAGAGTAAAAGTTCCGGAAGGGGTGTGGGGGTACGTAAATATGTGTTTTTAGGGTTTGATATAGGATTTATACGATTTGTGGCAGAAATATACATATCCTATCGCAAAAAGTAGTAGATAATTAACCAAGCAAAAAATACAAATTATCTATGAAGAAGCGGCTTGGACTATCTCAAAGAAAAAATGAGAAAGAGATGGCATTGGAACAGAAAAGGTTAAACATTGAAGGAAGAAAAGTAGGTGTGGCAGAACAGAATGTTGCCCTAGCAGAGAAAAAGTTTCGTTTGGAGTCCGAACAGCAACAAAAAGTGTTCGATAATCAGACAGTCATTAATAAATTACTAGAAATAGTTCAAAAGCATATTTGATGTAGTACATATTGTATATATTTTTCATTCACAATAAATATATGTACATTATATAAGTAATACATACTTTTTGTTAAGATATTTATATATTTAAGATATAAATTACAATTTTAAATTATAATTAAAATACAAAGACAATATGTGTAAGTATAAATTAAAAAATTGATATAAGAAAAGCATTTCTCAATCGCGGTATATCGTCATTATGAAAACGAAAATTCGCTTTCACTTCATCATCACTCATGTTATTTAAATTGAATTCCGCGGGTTCTATTACATTATTTTCCTCATTAGCTTCAACGGCAACACCAATTATGTTGTGTAGAAGTAAGTTTTCAATTTTTTCGTTATTAGAGAGTTATTGCAAAGCCAAACTTTATTAAAGGATCCTGCATTACGAAATGTCATCGGCTTACTTTATTTTGACAGTCCTTTATTTTGACAATGACATGAATCGTATTCCTAACCTGCAATATTTTGTAACTTAATAATAAACAATACAATAAACCTGGAAGAACAATTGGAAATAGCTATTCTAGCGGATATTAATAACGAAGAAATTGAAAACTTACTTCTACACAACATAATTGGTGTTGCCGTTGAAGCTAATGAGGAAAATAATGTAATAGAACCCACGGTATTCAATTTAAATAACATGAGTGATGATGAAGTGAAAGCAAATTTTCGTTTTCATAGTGAGGATATACCTCGATTGAGAAATGCTTTGCTGATTCCACCGCACATTATCACTAACACCAGGGCCCCGATGTTTGAAATATGTGAGTACAACTCGTCTGCGAGAATGTACCACGTGACCATCTCGAAATCGGTCAACGTTGCCAAATTTAAATTTAGACAGTTCAACAAAAAGTAGAGCAAAACATATATTTTAGTTCACTTGAAACCTTCGTACAAGAAGAAATAGAAGAAGTGATAAAGACAGGCAGCCAAATTATTGGATTCAGACCAATTATAAGCTCTTTAGATCCGTTATGGAAATATTAATTCAAAATATAAAACATTTTTCAGAAAAATTATCAAAAATTAAAATGACAATTTTTCAAAGCAAAATATCTATTTTTCAGTTATACGAAGAAAAAGCCTAATTTTCAATCGAAAAAAAAGTTAGTTTATAATAATTAATAATTTAATTAAATAATAATTAATAATTAACAATATATATTGTTTAAAAAAAGTATAATAATTATATTTTTTTTAATATAAAATCGAAAATTCAATGTTTTGTCTTGGCAAAATTACAGGTTATTTAAAACACAAAAAAGAAATTTCCAAATGTTGCTGTCGATAAATAAGTCTCTTAATCTTATGAGAAAAAAGTAGACAAGTTATAACATTAAAATTATAATTGAAATTGAAAATATAAAAAAATTACCGTTTCTTGATGTACTAATAAACATCAATAACAATTTGTTTTAAAACATCAGCCTTTAGAAGATAAAATACAAATACGGTAAAACCATGTTTTTCGTTTTTAATTTTTATCTCTTGCAAAAATAATTTTTTTATGAAACCTCTGGTGAAAACGTTCTTTTTTGTGTATTAAAGTAGTAATTTTTTCAAAGCAAAATATTTAATTTTCAAATTTATACGAATTTAAATTAAGAACAAGCCTAATTTTCAATCGAAAAAGTTAGTTTATAAATTTTCAATTCGTGTGCGAGAATGTACCACGTGATCACTCCTCACTCTCTCAGCGTCACAAACTCGGTATGTTTGAAACCAAGAGAAATCATCTAAAAGTTCGCATAGAAGTGCTCTACTGGGTTGTACCAGTAGAGTTGAGTTTAGTAAGAGAGGAAACATGCGCAATAGTGCCGTGAAGGCGTTAAGTGCAGTGTTGCCGATGCCAATTTATCATATTCCCCAATATCCCAAGTCAAATTCCCAAAATTTGGGGGCAAAAATCTGCTGATTCCCCAAAAATTCCCCTTTGACCTTTTATTAACCATTTATCCATATTTGCACAAAATCGTATCGTTATTTCGCGACAGAATACAAAATTAACTTATCTAAAGCAAAGCTAGCAAATTAGAAGCGTCTAAAACTAAGGGAATCACAGAAAGGTTTTCTCTATGTGTTCGCGTTCGCACCGCGCGGAGATAAACGAACTTATCCGATTATAATATGATTTATTATAACAAAGTAGGTACAATGGACAAATGATTTGCCGCTGTGCAAATGGTCTTGAGTTCTATGCCCAATCTGAACTGTTTTTTTATTTTAATTCCGCCTGATTATTTATTATATTGTTTAACGATATGATTTCAAAATCCCCGCATTTTCCCCGCATAATGCCAATCCCCAATAAATCCCCAATCATCTTGAGATTCCCCGCAGTTTGGCAACGCTGGTTAAGTGTCGAGACTGTCAAGTCAAATTTAATTTAATTACTATATCTTTGATATTAATAGTTTGCTATGTGATTTATAGTTTTCTGTTTAGGGTGTTTGTGTATATTTCGTTAGGAGTCAATCATTAGCTGTTTATTTTGCTGATTTGCTTATTGTTGTTTGAAAATATTAATTAATATTTAAAATTAATAAAATCTATAAAATGAAAAAGTTCTATTTGAAAAACAAACACCAAATAAAAAATATATTAAAACTTACCAGACTGAATCTACAAAACTGGAAAAATATTGGTAAACACAAAAAAATATATTTATATTGGCTGCGAACTTCACTAAACACTATTTGTTTTAGGAATAAATAAAATATTTATTGGAAAAGAGAATTTACAGATTTCTTTCCCTTAAAGTAGGGGAAACCAGGACTATTTTTATTGTTCTAATTTCCGTGTATGGGATAAGCCATATTAAGCCTAGACTAATGCCGATTTACCCTAAAACAAATTTCAAAAGGTCCTATTTATTATAATCCTAAACAGATTTGAATGTACTTTATTGCCAACATATTCAAAGATTTCCTGTAATATACTTTTATGATCAATTCTGATGAAATTTCAGATATCAAAACAGGTAACCGAAAGTTCATACAAAAAAATACTCTTATATTATTATTATATTAAAAAGACTTTTATAACAGTTTTTTATTTAAAAAACTAAAATGCAACTATCTCATATCAAATTTTTTCAGTCGTATACGAGATTTGCCAAAAAATATGAAATTTACTCAAGAATAAAGTACCTTTATTTTTGAAATACCGGGTGTCCCAGAAGTTTCTGACCCATTTTAACTGCAAATATCTCGGAACTCAGAAACGATAGGAAGGTGCGGTTTTCACTGAACAGTTTCTTTTTTTATATAAAGTTTTTTTCAGTATAAATGTTTATTTAGTAAAATCTTATATAGGGTGTTTTAAAAAAGCGGTCTTTTTAAAATGCAAATAACGTCGATTTTTTTAACGACACACCCTATATATTTTTATTCTATCTGAAAGGTGAACTCTTTCCCTTTCCTAAAATGTATAATATGTTGAAGTTTAGATGAAAAATAAGTGAGATAATTAACAAATGAGATCTGGATAAAATTATAAATTGAAAATGTATAAACTAATTTTTTCGATTGAAAATTAAGCTTTTTCTTAATTTAAATTCGTATAACTGTAAAAAATAAATGTTTTCCTTTGAAAAATTGTCATTTTAATTTTTGATAATTTTTCTGAAAAATGTTTTATATTTTGAATTAATATTTCCATAACGGATCTGAAGAGCTTATAATTGGTCTGAATCCAATAATTTGGCTGTCTGTCCTAATCACTTCTTCTATTTCTTCTTGTACGAAGGTTTCAAGTGAACTAAAATATATGTTTTGCTCTACTTTTTGTTGAACTGTCTAAATTTAAATTTGGCAACGTTGACACGATTTCGAGATGGTCACGTGGTACATTCTCGCAGACGAGTTGTACTCACACATTTCAAACATCGGGGCCCAGGAACAATGTGGATGGTAGGTAACTTGCAAAATGAATTTTTTTTAAATATTTCCAATATCTTTACAGTGATGACGGCACTACGTATATTATTAAAAAGACGAAGCTATCCTTATGCCACATTATTACAACAACTGCAAATTTTATTGGGGAAAATCATGGACATCTGTTACAGAATTTGAATGCACATCATTCGCTGAATAGGGATAGGTACCAACTATATGCACAGGTACTTTGAATATACCTTATGTGAGCAAATATTTTTTAATAATTTAAATTTTTAGTCCATAACCAACATGGGAGCAGCTGTCCCAAACTGTTGGGAATTTATTGATGGTACAGTTCGACCTAATATATGCAGAGCATCTAATGATCAGGAAGACTCTACTACTAATAATTTATTAATTATTATATCTTTAATAATAATTTATTATATCTTTTGTTATATCAATTTTTTAATTTATACTTACACATATATATTGTCTTTGTATTTTAATTATAATTTAAAATTGTAATTTATATCTTAAATGGGCCCGTAAATATATAAATATCTTAACAAAAAGTATGTATCAAATACTATTTAAACGAGCAAGGTTTGTATGTGTGTGTGTGTGTGTGTATGTGTGTCCAGAGGATCTCGAAATCCACTCGTCAGAATTCAATGAAACTTTCAGGGTAGACTAATTCCTATCTAAATCGGCGAAAAGTGTTGGTCTCATGTCTGTGAAAATTCGATCTTCCGAGATATTTACAAGAAAAGTTAAGCTTTTAGTTTTATTTCCTAGCAACGGCACATAATAAACTTGTTTCTATAGTAATATATACTATAAAGGATAGATGAGTACAGTCAAAGTGGGGATATAACGTCACATTTCATAGGCGTACTTTGCAGAATAAGTTTCTATAATATAAATAAGGTCACAGCATATAAAATATATATACGCACTTCGTAGATTAAATTTTGAAGTTATATTATTTACAAAAAATAAAAATAAACTTTATGCATCCGACACTTTAACATTGAACGAATTAAATTTAACCAATAAATAACAAGGAGGATTATATGTTGGGATTAAATTAAATCTCTTGGCATTAAAAGTAACGCTTCAGTACTTACCTAAACTCAAAGATTAAAAAAAAAGTTAGTTCAAGAACTACCTTTAAAAGTCACTGTCTTCACTAAAACTACTGGCATCACTATAATTGTCTTTTCTGATATTTATTATTATCGGTTCTATTAAATTATCCATTGATATATCCACTTTCCTAAATGAATTTTCCACATTTTTAAACATGATCAATGCATTTTCCCCAATGTTCTCTATTTACATCTGAAACTGCCTTCAAAAACAAATTTCGCATATCAGGAAATTTAAATGTTTTATTGTATTGAAAAACATAACCTTTTAATAATTGAGACCAGATCAGTTCAATGGAATTTAACTCTGCGTGGTTCGGAGGAAATCTGAGAATTTTAATTCCTTTTTCTCTGGCCATCTCATCCATAATATATTTTTTGAATTTGTTTTTATGTTGCCTTGCTATTACTAATAATTCTGCCTTCAAGGATTTAGGAGGACTGATAATATTTTTAGAATGAGGCCATTTTGAAATATATATTAATACAAAATTCTGAATCAATTAAAATACATACGATACGGCTATGAATAAATAAAGTCTGACTTATCTGTCAAAAGAACAAATTTATTACAGTAAAAACCATGGAAACAAGAATCTAGACAAAAACTATATTAGGCCGATCAGATGTATTAAAATTTAAATTTTAACTACAAATAAGCATTGAAGGATGAGGTAAAAATAAAATTTCTACCTCTTGAACCTGTACTACGTTCTGCAAATTAAATACTGCACTCCTTTCTTCTGTATAGTATAGTAGTAAAAAGGTTTGACTTTATTTAATTTCTGGCGTTTTAATCAGAAAGAATTCAATTTTACTACTCTTTTATTATGCGGACAGTTTTAATATTTAAGTTTTCATGATCAGAGAGAGAGAGAGAGAGAGAGAGAGAGAGAGAGAGAGAGAGAGAAAGAATTTTTGAAAAAATATGATATCAATATCTGCCACACCTCGAGAGTCTGGTCACAGGTTTTTGTGGAGGTTTTTACCCAAGTATGAATATCAGACCTATAATTTTCCTTCACTGCAGATCAAAAAATAATAAAATCAATTGAACATAGAGTTTTTCTTATATAGTGATAAATAGAGTGAGCTGAGCGATCTTCTGTTGACGGGACGTGTGCCCTACACGCTGCTGTTGCACGTCCCGGAAACGGGGCCTGTCCACCGTGACAATTCGCGAAGATCAAGCGTCAGTAGAAGTTGCCCTAAAAGGGTGAAATCCCCAGAAACTAGGCAACTTTAATGCATTTAACTAACCTCTGTGTCAAGCAGTTGATAAACGTCAACAACAGCTGCAGCCAATTGAAAATTAACTCTGACAGCTTTTTTAATTTTCCCGCCTACTTTCAAGCCAATCGCCAATCAACTTGTTATTTATCTCCCTATCAGTAGTTCAAGTAGATGTCGCCCACTCCGTGATTTTCGCGAGTTAATTAATTAATAATTTGTCATGTTATAAATATACTTAAATTATATACTCATTCGGCTGCTTAAAAATGTAGATTTGAATATTAAGAGCGAAGCTCGGTGACCAGATATTTACTTATATATATATGTACATATATTTATTGTGAATGAAAAATATATACAATATGTACTACATCAAATATGCTTTTGAACTATTTCTAGTAATTTATTAATGACTCTCTGATTATCGAACACTTTTTGTTGCTGTTCGGACTCCAAACGAAACTTTTTCTCTGCTAGGGCAACATTCGGTTCTGCCACACCTACTTTTCTTCCTTCAATGTTTAACCTTTTCTGTTCCAATGCCATCTCTTTCTCATTTTTTCTTTGAGATAGTCCAAGCCGCTTCTTCATAGATAATTTGTATTTTTTGCTTGGTTAATTATCTACTACTTTTTGCGATAGGATATGTATATTTCTGCCACAAATCGTATAAATCCTATATCAAACCCTAAAAGCACATATTTACGTATCCCCACACCCCTTCCGGAACTTTTACTCTGTCACTTGATTTTTTTTAATTTACTCTAAATTTTCCAACCATCCACATAGTGCTAAGAATTTTTTTTATTTTACAAATTATTGATGGCCCTGCTCTATACTTACAAGTTTTTTTATTTTATTTGGTGCCTGTTGATTTTTAACAGTTTCAATATCATTAAGTTGGCAGAACCGTCCTTCATAAGTCAAAATAAAGTTACTTTAATTAAAGCGAACTGTCATGTATTTAAATTAAATACAGGACGCCTGTATTTTAATAAAAGCAAAACTTAAGGAGCTGTTCACTGCGCATGCGTACATGTCAAAATAAGGGATCTTTTATTAAAAGATCGGCCAAAAAGAGGTTGCAATAACTCTCTATTAACATCCGCTAGAATAGCTATTTCCAATTGTTCTTACAGGTTCATTGTGTTGTTTATTATTAAGTTAAAAAATATTGTAGGTTAGGAATACGATTCCTGTCATTAAATAAAGTTTGCCGATGAGGACTGTTGCAATAACTCTCATAAACAAATCGTGACATTTCGTAATACAGGATACTTTATTACAGGATCCTTTAATAAAGTTTGGCTTTGCAATAACTCTTTATTTTTTCAACTGATATATTTACTGTTTTCGCTGTTCATACGACTGGAATCGGCCTGTTACATTGCGAGTACAGATTGTTCTCAGAACAGTTTTTTCTTGTTATAATAATAATAGTTGCGTTTAAACAACAGGAATTCATTTAACCGGAAATTCCCGGGATTCGTTTTTTTTCAGGGTATTCGTTTTGCCAATTACTTGCTGATTACTTACTCTAAAACGGATCGTTTTTTCTGATCAGAAGACTCTTAAATTATTGGTAAATGAATCATAGAAACAATTTTATTGTTATCAGTTTGTTAAAGTATGTAAGAAATGTAAATCAATTAGATGTGATATAAAGTAATTATTTTATTCATTATATTACACAAATAAAGAGGATTCATTATAGTTAGTTTTATAGGTTTCATAAGAAAAACACATTTTTATTTAGGTTATCTTTAAATTGTAATACTAATTCTCATTTCATTTCTTGGCTTTGCCTCTAAAAAATGAATCTTCAACAAAAAGTGAATGACTATATTTTTGGAGAATTTCATACGTTTGAAGGTAAGTTTTAATTTGTCGAATGGATGTATAAAAGATTTCAAATTATGCCAATAAATTTGATATGTAACCATAAATTTTCAATATAAATTTTTTTTGTAAAATTAATGTTTAAAATTGACCACAATTTAAATATTATGATTGCTTTATTTTTCTATTAAGGTGACCCGTTCTACTGGTTAGCAGATTGGGGAACAATGTTGTTTCGTAGCGATTTTCACAGGCTTACATCCGGTTTTATGTTTTGGTTCTATTCCATGTCCACTATCATGTTACTATTATACATTAACATAACAAAGGCTGAAACTGACACTATTGGCGATTATCTAGCAACAGGGTCAGTCATGGTTTATGTAAGAATACATTTTTATGAATTCATTTCGGAAGCTCATAGTGGTTTGTATTTTAATTTCTCTCTCTTTCCACTGGATTAAAACCACTTAGTTGTTAAAAAAGTTTTTTTATTGACGTTTCGGCTTTCCAGATCGAAAGCCGTTATCAAAATGACATAAAATAAATAAATTTACTAGAAACAGAACACTTGATAATCTTGCAAAAATATGACATCAACATAGTATACATAGAATAAGATTTTGAGATTGAAGATGTCAAAATCTGTTTCAATCATATTTTTGTGACGTTTCTGGGAACGAATTTTTGAAAGGATAGCGCATTTGCATATTATAAGAGAATTTATACTTCGTCATAAATGAAGTTTTCTTATTAATATTATCATAAGAAAAAACCAGATAAAAACTTATGATACTATCCCGATATAGAGGGTATCCTTTTTGCAATTAACTCTTTTTGTAAAATAGGTATCCAAATTTTTGAAATATCAACCGAACAATTAGAAACACATTCGTTATTATTTAAGCATATCAATGCTGCTTCTTTAACTTTGCGGTTATAATTATTCGGTTCTTTTAATAATCTAGTTGAAAAATTCCATTGTATTTTATGACCAGAATCCCATGCGTGTTCACATATTTTGGATTTTTCGAATTGTTTATTTTTAATGTACGATTGGTGTTCATTAAGTCTAATATGAAAAGGTCTAGATGTTTCTCTTATATAAAATTTATTACATTTGCATGGAATTTTGTAAATACAATTTTTTGTGTTTTGAATTTCATTAAAAGGTTTTGTATTTACTATTAAAGATTTTAATGTATTATTAGTTTGAAAAACTGTTTTTAAATTAAATTTATTGCCAATCCTTCTAATTTTTTCGGATAATTTTGGAATATAAGGGATTTTTACTATATTTGAAAGAATTATTGGGGGGTTTAAATTTTGATCTTTAGTTTTGATGTCTCGGTAAAGTTCACGATTTATAAATTTACTTGGGTAGTTGTTCTTAATCAAGACATATTTAACAAGTGATAATTCATTATTTAAGATATTGTCATTTGAACAAATTGTTTTTGCTTTATCGGAAAGAGATTTGACAATACCTCGTTTAACACAAATTGAGTGGTTTGAATTAAAATTTAGATATCTATTTGTATGTGTTTCTTTTCTAAAAACTGATGTATCAAAACAATTGTTGTTATTGTGTATTAGTACATCAAGAAACGGTAATTTTTTATTATTTTCAATTTCAATTGTATATTTAATAGTAGGTTCCGAATTATTAATAGTATATAAAAATGTATCAATATTTTCCCTATCGTGTTGCCAAATTGCAAAGATATCATCTACATATCTAAACCAGACAGAAGGTCTTAAATTTTGTTTGTTTACAATTTCCATTTCAAAATTCTCCATGAAAATATTACACAATTTTGGTGATAAAGGAGAACCCATTGCCATGCCAAAATTTTGCTGATAAAAATCACTATTTAATTGAAAATATGTAGTTTTAATACATAGTTCCAATAATTCTAGAATTGCTGAGACGCTTAATTTAGTTCTATTTATTAATGTATTATCACTTGTCAACTTTTTTCTCACAAGATTAAGAGTTTTATCGACAGGAA
The DNA here is from genome assembly GCA_949320105.2 of Crepidodera aurea. Lineage (NCBI taxonomy): Eukaryota > Metazoa > Arthropoda > Insecta > Coleoptera > Chrysomelidae > Crepidodera > Crepidodera aurea. The sequence continues at coordinate 1,232,499 of OX439475.1, read as the reverse complement.
CATTTGGAAATAAACTACATCAAAACTAACCATTATATCTGAATTTGTAATTTTGATTTTTGATAATTTTTCTAAAAAATGTTTTGAATTTTTGATAAATACTAATTCCTTTATCAAAAATTCAAAACATTTTTTAGAAAAATTATCAAAAATCAAAATTACAAATTCAGATATAATGGTTAGTTTTGATGTAGTCAGTTTATTTCCAAATGTTCCTGTCGATAAAACTATTAATCTTGTGAGAAAAAAGTTGACAAGTGATAATACATTAATAATTAGAACTAAATTAAGCGTCTCAGCAATTCTAGAATTATTGGAACTATGTATTAAAACTACATATTTTCAATTAAATAGTGATTTTTATCAGCAAAATTTTGGCATGGCAATGGGTTCTCCTTTATCACCAAAATTGTGTGATATTTTCATGGAGAATTTTGAAATGGAAATTGTAAACAAACAAAATTTAAGACCTTCTGTCTGGTTTAGATATGTAGATGATATCTTTGCAATTTGGCAACACGATAGTGAAAATATTGATACATTTTTATATACTATTAATAATTCGGAACCTACTATTAAATTTACAATTGAAATTGAAAATAATAAAAAATTACCGTTTCTTGATGTACTAATACACAATAACAACAATTGTTTTGATACATCAGTTTTTAGAAAAGAAACACATACAAATAGATATCTAAATTTTAATTCAAACCACTCAATTTGTGTTAAACGAGGTATTGTCAAATCTCTTTCCGATAGAGCAAAAACAATTTGTTCAAATGACAATATCTTAAATAATGAATTATCACTTGTTAAATCTGTCTTGATTAAGAACAACTACCCAAGTAAATTTATAAATCGTGAACTTTACCGAGACATCAAAACTAAAGATCGAAATTTAAACCCCCCAATAATTCTTTCAAATATAGTAAAAATCCCTTATATTCCAAAATTATCCGAAAAAATTAGAAGGATTGGCAATAAATTTAATTTAAAAACAGTTTTTCAAACTAATAATACATTAAAATCTTTAATAGTAAATACAAAACCTTTTAATGAAATTCAAAACACAAAAAATTGTATTTACAAAATTCCATGCGAATGTAATAAATTTTATATAGGAGAAACATCTAGACCTTTTCATATTAGACTTAATGAACACCAATCGTACATTAAAAATAAACAATTCGAAAAATCCAAAATATGTGAACACGCATGGGATTCTGGTCATAAAATACAATGGAATTTTTCAACTAGATTATTAAAAGAACCGAATAATTATAACCGCAAAGTTAAAGAAGCAGCATTGATATGCTTAAATAATAACGAATGTGTTTCTAATTGTTCGGTTGATATTTCAAAAATTTGGATACCTATTTTACAAAAAGAGTTAATTGCAAAAAGGATACCCTCTATATCGGGATAGTATCATAAGTTTTTATCTGGTTTTTTCTTATGATAATATTAATAATAAAACTTCATTTATGACGAAGTATAAATTCTCTTATAATATGCAAATGCGCTATCCTTTCAAAAATTCGTTCCCAGAAACGTCACAAAAATATGATTGAAACAGATTTTGACATCTTCAATCTCAAAATCTTATTCTATGTATACTATGTTGATGTCATATTTTTGCAAGATTATCAAGTATTCTGTTTCTAGTAAATTTATTTATTTTATGTCATTTTGATAACAGCTTTCGATCTGGAAAGCCGAAACGTCAATAAAAAAACTTTTTTAACAACTAAGTGGTTTTAATCCATTGGAAAGAGAGAGAAATTTTTATGAAATATGTAAGATTTTAAAATTACGTTTTTTTTTTAGTTTATTGCAGTTTACGGATTGTTAATGAGAAATTTCCCCCTTATTTCAAACAGAATGGAAGAAATTAAAGAAGTTTGTAAAAACTGGAATAGACCAATCAATAAAATGACCACAGAAAAAATGTACAAGCTTGCCAAATCATCCAAAAACTTCTGGTTGTTGTATTTGTTACTAATTACATTTTTCTATATAACATTTATGTGGAAAGAAGACAACAAAAAGAACATTGCATTTATTTTGGTCTATCTGATAGATCAAGATATAATGATATTAAATATATTTGTTTTTGGAATTATAATTCCTCACGCATTGTTCCTATTTACATTCACACCCATTTTTTTAACTTGTTATCATAGTTGGCATGTTCTGTTCAGATTGAAAATGTTAAACGATTATTTAGAAGAGCTGCTTGAGATTGAGAATGAAAACGACAATATTTGCGAATATTTGTGTTGTGTGGAACGACAGAATAAAATAAGAGAAGAAATTAAATATTTTACGGTACAATACAAAAAGATACAAAAGTAAGTAGAATTATTAGAATTTATTTATGTACCTTTACTTTTACGAATTTTTATTTTAACTTATTCAAGCCTTTCGAACAACTACAACGAAATGTCAAAATGGCGTTTTCTAGTATTAACTATTAGCGGAGGGGTTGTGTTGGCCACTATAGTATGTTTTGTAATTGTACGTATTTTACTGAGTCTTACACATGAACTTTCAAAAAAAACTAATAAACCAAATATTTATTCTTTTAGTCAGTAAAATCAGAGCGATGTATTCCTTATGTTGGTCTATTTTTAACAGCAGTGTTGATGATCTATGTCTCAACAGAAAGTGGTCATATGATACAGTTTGAGGTAAGCGAAGAGCGTTTAGTTCTAAGTTTGTGATTTTGCCTAAATCCTTTCGTTAAAAGAATTTAAAATTTCGACATTAGAGATTCCGCAAATGTCCTATTAGTAAAACTGATAAATGACGTTTAAAAGTGTGTTTTGACAAGTTGACATGATTTAAAAAAAATTTCATAAATCATATATTGTCAGCAACGCAACAGTCTAAAGTATTATTTTTTAGTGCGAAAATCTACAAATTAATCTTACAAATTTTAAATGGTATCAGTGGAATAAAAGTAACTGTCAATCTTTAGTTATTTTGTTACTACAAACAAAGAAACCTCTTACGATAAACTGCTATGGTTTCGCAATTCAAAATCGTGAGTTATTTCTTAAAGTAAGTAAATCTTATATCCTATCTTCTGTTTGGAAATTCTTAAACTTCAAGAAACTTTTGACGGTTTTAATTCATTTTTCATATTTCATTGTTCTCATTTATAATTTTTGTTTCAGCTATTTCAAATGATACATAGTTATGTCACTTATTATCAGTCTATGCAGCAAAAACTATGAAAAATTATTATATCAAGGAAGGGCACTGGAACCATAAGCTTCATTAATATTGCACATTCTTTTTTAGTTGGACTGTTACAATATAAAGGAGCAAAGCAAAATAATAATTTAGAAAAAATCAATTATTAACATAAAAAGAAGTACACATGATAAATGGCGATGAAATTGAGATAATAAAATCATTTTTTATATAACTGGTTTCATTAATTCAATATCAAGTGTTGGTAACGCTGTTTTAGCTTAGAGTACCTAATATATATTTTTTATCAATATATTTTAATGGTATTGAATATAAAGCCTTTTTTAAACGTATAACTAATAACTTAGATAGGAACAAAATATTACTTATAAAAGTTAATATTGTAATCACATAAGAAATTTAGATTAACAGATTTTAAGTATTTGCTGACATTTTAACGTAGAACTGAATAGAAAAATCCATAATAGAATGATCACAGATAAATCTGCTGATATAATAACACTAAGAACGTTATTATATCAAATCCTAACAGAGAAAGAAAATCAAAAGTTAACCTTAAAATTCAATCTAATAATAATTCAACATAATTAGTTTAAGTTAAACGAAACGATGGTAAATTAAATAAAAAAGAGTTTAGGATTTCTAAAATTAAAGAAATATAGTAAAAAAGTACAATAATATTAAAGTTTAATGATATTTAGAAAATCAATTATGACGAACAAAAAGTGTCTTTGTACAAAATTAATATAATTCGAAATTATATAAAAAGTATATCAAAAATTTTCTTTTAATCTCTATAATAAGATGTTATTAGTCAAAATTTGCAATAAAATCAATAATTTTTTAAAATTTTGTAAAAACTTAGGTTAAGGAATGTCAAATTTTCATCTATGACTTTGTACTTTATAAAAACCATTTCGCGTGTCAAAGCGAGGCTTTTTACCAAAATCTTTTGAAGAGTTCACGTCGCTCCGTATCATAAAAACAAAAGAAAAACTCAAAGCAACGCGATTCAAAAGAATAAATTGTTACCTGTCAGAAAAAGTGAGGTTAATGAAAAAAATAAATCAAGAAAAACAACAATCTTAAAAGGTAGCTTTTTCCAAAATTATCCATCCTATTCTGTGTTCCTATTTGGACATCTCCAGTCCCAGCTGTATTCTTGTATAAAAATATCCAGATCCAACTATATTCGGCGTAAAAGTATCCATCCTGTTTCCTGATTTTGGTGTTATATGAAAAAATGATTTAATAGAATCCCATTTATTTGAACAACTAAAATGAGAAGGAAAAGCTTAAATTGAATAAAAGGTACCATTTTAATTACTAAATATCGATATTTAAAAAGTTTAAACTATAAAAGGCCACAATAATAAAGTTAGATTAAAAACAATCTAACCCTATAAAAGTTTAATTATGTTAGGTTAGAAAGTAATTCTGTGAATAAGGTAAGAAGTTTAAGAAAATTTCGTATCACACTTGCAAATATTATTTTAATAAAAACTACACTTACCGTATTCCACCAAACAATTGTTCCTGTATAGATAAAGTTTATCGTTAATTTTTCTTTAATAAATGTTTATGTTTCACTGCGTTCGTTGTCATTGACTTTTATAAAAATCTAACCTCTTAGAGAACCGTACTACCTGAGATTGAGATTGTCTAACAACAACAATATTTATAAAACACATTCTGTCTAAATTTACGAAAGAAGGTAAAATAAAAATTAATAATAAATAAAAAGAAAAATCACATACCATTATAATATATTCTTCTAAAATATCGAGACACACTTTTTCTTCATATATAACAAACTAACACTCAATGACGTTATTCAAATTATCATTAGTAACAAGTAGTAGAAAATAATTATGAATAATGATAAACGATCATAATCGTTAGCGTTTTTAATTCGATGACATTATTTTAATCGCGCCAGCTTTTAATTACCAAGTTTTTTAATAGCAATTATTTCCATACTCGCCTTTAACTATAAGAAATGGGTTTTAAAGAAAAAATTAATAGCCGCATTTTTGGTGAATACCATACATTTGAAGGTAAGGAATAACTAATTAATATATATTAGTAAATATTCTTCTTTTTTATTTTTTATACAGTGTCATTACGAAAGTACGCACCATATGGGAAACTTTTTTATTAAGGGTTTTTCGACAAAAACTTATTCTTGATAAAAGTTTGTGCATCTCCTAAAACTAAACATGCACCAACAAAATATAGTAAAACACACTATACGAGGAGCCTTCAAAAATTTGAATTTGAGACAAGAGTAAATAAAACACCCTTATTTTGAAAAATTTCGGGAAATCTTATTTAGAAAAGTTGTTCAGCATTAAAAAATACATCTAGATTTGAAATCGTGGCCATCTAAGTGAAGTTTTATTTTTTTACCCATTACCACGAAAAAACAATTGATGAAACGATGAATATGCAACATCCTGTATACGATGGTTTATGTAAAAAGCCTGTAATATTACAAATTACACAACTATTGTGTTAACCACGGTCAATTATTTTGAAGAGTAAAATAATTTTCAAATTTTTTGTGCAAACTTATTTTTATTTTTTGTTAACATCGAAAATTGCTCAAAATTATACAGTATTGTAACATGAACTTAATATTCAATAATATCAAATCACAAAACATCAAAATAAAAGAAGTATTTCGGCACACTCATTGATTTTCTGGAAATTTTCTTGTTCAAAATAATTGTTTTAAGTTGGCTTTGAAAAGAAACGAATGTTTGACATTAAGTACTTGACATATTTGCTAAATATTTATTACGTAGTCATGGTTATTGCTTATTTTGTTAATACTTGATATTAAGTACTATTTAAATAATATGTATTAAGAAGCTTACAAAAGAAGAAAAAGTTGAGTTTGTATTGTTGTGTGGTGAAAAAACTCCAAGCAGGCAAGTTGCAGACATTTTTAATGCCAGACATCCTAATCGAAATATAACTCACACTACAGGACAGGCATCAACTCAGCACTTTATTACCCTCAGGTAAACTATTGCACCCCTCGTAGATGCATCAATTCGGCACTTAATGACTTAATACTTATCCCTTTAATTCTTCTTAATTGGAATCCGAGTTGTTGGAAAATGTTTGGGAATTTTGGGATTATGAATGAATAGTTGCATTTCCGAAAATATAATTATAAAGGAATTACGACGAATGGTTTGTACAAAATTTGTAACAGTTATCAGTTAAAAGTCTTATGTGTCAAAAGTAATATCTCAAACAAAGTTTAGACGTAATGGAATTAGTAACAAGTTTTGTTTTAAGTGAACGTGGTCAACAAATTTTTGTTATAAATGACTTTAAGTTTAGGAAAAGGAAATGTTTAAAAGATGGTGCCATATATTGGGTTTGTTGTACGTCAGGTTGTAAAGCAAAATGCCATACAGGGTAAGGGTAAGTTACTTTTTTGTAAAATTTCTATTTTTGATTTGTCCTATCCAAACGTATGTTCTTTTTAGACATTTATTGACATTGTCAAACAACTTAAATATTTATTTACATCCAGAAAAGGTTGTAATAGATTTTGAAATAGCCATACACAACGCTGTTAACGTTGTTTGTCCGAAAACAAAAATTTTTGGCTGTCGATTCCACTTGCGGCAAAGCTGGTATCGAAAAATTCAAAATGTTGGCTTAGTAAACGAGTATAAAACTAATTCAGAGGAAGGAAAGTGGCTTCAACATCTTTTTGGCTTACCACGAAAATATAAGTGAATGTTTTGTTAATCATTTTGTGTCCGAAATTCCTTATTTCCACCAACAGTGTGGGCTTCTAAAAGTAGCTCTCTACATTATACAACACACCGTTGTGAATCCTTTCGTTCGCACTTTTCTAAAAACTTTGTAAAAACACTTGTTGAATTTCAGTGTTTAGTATATATTAAAATACAAAGTATTAATACGCCTGTCAGGATAATAACAAAAAAAGTTAGAGAGGCAGAAACATTCACAAATAAAAAAATTTTAGAATTAAATAATGGAGAAATTACAGAATTTGAATATGTGAAATTAATCGCAAATAGATACAAAATAAAAAAATTGTAGAATTAAATAATGGAGAAATTACAGAATTTGAATACGTGAAATTAATTGCAAATAAATACAAATTATAATCAATCTATTTTAAGTTTATATTTTTATATTGATATTTCTTTTGTATATAAGTTTAATATACGTTATGTAAATCAAAATTTTATTTTATTTAATTTCCTCCAAAATATTTATAAAAAAAACATTAGTTGCAAATGTACTCTTACAAATAAAATCAATTTTAACTAACGTATCATTATTAGGATTAAAGGATTAAGAAGATTTATTAAACCAGGTAAAAGTGCTCAGTTGAAGTATCTACTTTTATTGCCTTGAAGGGACGGTGCTCAGTTGAAGTCTACCCACACTACAGTAGCCCGTATTTTAAATAAATTTAAAGAAACAGGCAGTATCAATAACAATTTCAAAAAACCTCACATAACAAAAGTATCTACAGAATTGGAAATTTTCAAAATAAGGGTGTTTTATTTACTCTTGTCTGAAATTCAAATTTTTGAAGGCTCCTTGTATATTACGAGTGTTTTACTATATTTTGTTAGTGCATGTTTAGTTTTAGGGGATGCACAAACTTTTATCAAGAATAACTTTTTGTCGAAAAACCCTTAATAAAAAAGTTTCCCATATGGTGCGTACTTTCGTAATGACACTGTATTAAAATGTTTTTAATTTCTTTTGTTAAGTGTGTGTTGATTATAAAATTCTTACCGCTTCTGTTTTGTATTTGGCTTTTTATTTTAAGGTGATATCTTTTATTGGTTAGCAGATTGGGGAACTATGATGTTTCGTAACCAGTTTCAGCGGTTTATTACCATTATGATGCTTTTAATTCACAATATGATTATTGCTATGATAATATATTATATTTGCAATACAAAGCCTGCTTTTGAAACTGTTGCAGATTATATGGCAACCACGTTAATCATCCTTGATGTAAGAATGTATATTTTTATTTAATTTATTAATGAATGTTTATGTTCCAAAATTCTGTGTTGTTTCAGCTTATACCTCGATACGCAATACTCTTAATTCTCTCTCCTGTAATACCAGAATCAATTCAAAGATTTGAAGAAATTTCTAAAAATTGGAACAGACCAATAAACAAAGTGACGAAAGAAAAAATGCAGAGGCTTGCCGAATCTTCCAAAAAAATCTGGTATATTTTATGGTCGCTTCTAATTATCTTCTATTTAACATATTTATGGAAAGAAGAGAGAGACAAGAACATATTATTTAATATAGTTCATTACGTTGCTAAAGATAGTTTGATGGTGAATGTAATAAGTTTTGGATTTATATTGCCTCACAGTATATTAGTTTTTAGAGTCATGCCAATTTTTGTGACTACTTATTTTGCTTGGCAGATTTTCTTCAGATTAAGAATGTTAAATGATTATTTAGAAGATTTTATCGAGAGCGAAAACGAATCCGATAAAATTTGGGAATATTTGCACGACAAAGAAAAACAGATTAAAATAAGAGAAGAAATTGTATATTATTCAATCCAGCACAATAAAATAAAGCGGTAAGATTTTTTTTATCAACACATAATTGCAACAATAATTTTATAAAAAAAAAGAATTTTCTTCTAGTTGTTATTTAAATTCATTATATTTAAAGTGTGAGTAAAAAGGTTTAAATTCATTTCGGAAGCTCATAGTGGTTTTTATTTTAATTTCTCTCTCTTTCCACTGGATTAAAACCACTTAGTTGTTAAAAAAGTTTTTTTAATTGACGTTTCGGCTTTCCAGATCGAAAGCCGTTATCAAAATGACATAAAATAAATAAATTTACTAGAAACAGAACACTTGATAATCTTGCAAAAATATGACATCAACATAGTATACATAGAATAAGATTTTGAGATTGAAGATGTCAAAATCTGTTTCAATCATATTTTTGTGACGTTTCTGGGAACGAATTTTTGAAAGGATAGCGCATTTGCATATTATAAGAGAATTTATACTTCGTCATAAATGAAGTTTTCTTATTAATATTATCATAAGAAAAAACCAGATAAAAACTTATGATACTATCCCGATATAGAGGGTATCCTTTTTGCAATTAACTCTTTTTGTAAAATAGGTATCCAAATTTTTGAAATATCAACCGAACAATTAGAAACACATTCGTTATTATTTAAGCATATCAATGCTGCTTCTTTCATGTGTTTCTAATTGTTCGGTTGATATTTCAAAAATTTGGATACCTATTTTACAAAAAGAGTTAATTGCAAAAAGGATACCCTCTATATCGGGATAGTATCATAAGTTTTTATCTGGTTTTTTCTTATGATAATATTAATAAGAAAACTTCATTTATGACGAAGTATAAATTCTCTTATAATATGCAAATGCGCTATCCTTTCAAAAATTCGTTCCCAGAAACGTCACAAAAATATGATTGAAACAGATTTTGACATCTTCAATCTCAAAATCTTATTCTATGTATACTATGTTGATGTCATATTTTTGCAAGATTATCAAGTGTTCTGTTTCTAGTAAATTTATTTATTTTATGTCATTTTGATAACGGCTTTCGATCTGGAAAGCCGAAACGTCAATTAAAAAAACTTTTTTAACAACTAAGTGGTTTTAATCCAGTGGAAAGAGAGAGAAAAGGTTTAAAAGTAAATATTTCTTTAAATACATATATGTTGAGGGTTCTGGAATAAACCCTATGTTGTGCCAGTTTCCCAGGACGGCCAACAATGTGTTACCGCCTTTTTAAACTGCATCGTAGTTCTAATGGACTGTATTTTTTAGATTGAGTATGTGTGTACTGTAGTAGGTTTGTCTTCTCAACTCCATTCAACAAAAAACAATGAACACTTTTATTTAACCATTTATTAAACTGTTAAAATAAATAAATTAATAAAACAACAATGTAACAAAAGATTACATTAAACTAGTAATCAATGAACAAGTATTATAATTAATATGTGTTTAACAAGCACTAACACATATTAATGAAAACGAATTAAAAAGAAATGATCGCATCATTCAGAAAATATTATTTTTGCGTGTGTTCTGCGTGAGTGATGAAAAGACACTGGAGGGTCCTAGCCTGATTCGCAGCTAGAGACACACTCACTTGCCGTACTAAGAGGCATTATGAAAAATGAATTTATTGACGAGGTTTTCTGTAACCCCGGAGTATGCGCTCATAATGAGGGCTCGATGCAAACTGATTTTAAATTGAATTGGACTGCTTGATACGCAGCTAAGTCCCACTAACACTTGCCGTACTAATAGGCATTATGAAAAATGAATTTATTTACGAGGTTTTCTGTAACCCCGGAGTATGCGCTCATAATGAGGGCTCGAAACACACTGATTTTAAAATCGGCGAAGTTTATCGGTTTCAAATTTATCCCTTCCCCGGCTGGCTCGCACAATTGTTCTAGAAAGTTCGTTAGCGTGGGTTTTTTATATTGTCTAGACGAAACGGTTAGAACCGCGCCGCAGACTATGGCGTGATATTTTATTGTGAAATAGAGTAAAAAAAATTATCTTTTGATGAAACCGCTTCCTGGTTTGAACGCCGTTCGCAAATGTATTTTGGTGCGGCGTTGCCGGTTGAACGAATATGAGTTTACATGTTTAATTATCTGAAAATTAAACAATATATTTATTATCATAAAATTTACAATTATTCCTACTATGTTAATATTCAAAATGCTTTCGAGTATCCAACTATTTTGAAAATAATACCGTATCAAAATGTTCAAAGTAAGAAATGGTTCATCACTTTTACCGACTAATTTTTTTTTCAAATTGATTTATGCTGAGGGTTCTGGAACTATCCCTATGGTGTACCAGTTTACCAGGACGACCGATGTATTATCATCGCCTTTTTAAACTGTATCGCAGCTTCTAAATGGACTGTATAATTTATTTGGACTGTAGTATTTATTGTCCTCCCAACTCCATTAACAAAAACAACAAACACCTTTTATTTAACGGTTTATTAAAAAATGTTAAATAAATAAATCACAGTTTAACAACTTAACAATAAAATTACTTTAGTAAGTAATGAACGAACAACGCACAAATTATTAGTAAACGTATGTTTTAACAATCACTAAAACATATTAGTAAATATTTATAATGCGCTTTTGTTTATGAGTGATGATGTTGCACTGATTTTAAAATAACAATAAACAACCCCTTGGACCTAGCATGGTGCCAAAGGGAGGGAGATGTTTCACCATAGAAGTCATCTATAATTTGTCAAAACGAAATATTCACGAGGTTTTTGGTACCCCGGAGTGTTCATGTTGAAGGTTCGATGCGCACTAATTTAAAAGTTTTCGAAGTTTTTTCCCCACCCGACCGAGTATTCTAGAAGTTGTTATCGCGTGGGCGAATCGATTTTGTTAAATGTGTAAGTTTTTTATGTCTGTCTCTTCCTCTTACGCTGGAGAAAACAAGGATTAATTTGGTTACGACGTTATGAGTTTTATGGCGGACGTGACTATTTGCATGTTCCTAGAAAACATCCGTTAGAAATTCTGCGTATGAAATTGGCCTACATGACAAACTCCGCCTAATTCAAAACCGTTAAGACTTCTGTGTCTCTCGCGGTGTTGTCGGATTGTTTTTGATGCGATGTTGTCGATTTGAGTTTTTATGTTTAATTTGTTTTTGAAAATTAAACAATTTACAAAGAGTTATTTTATTTTTTTCAGAATAACAAATACTTTAACGCATTCATCTAGATGGTTTTTCCTAATACTATTTGTTATTGGAGCTATCAAATTAGCGACCGTAGTTTGTTTCATATTTGTAAGTACTACTGGTATAGTCCAATAAACGAAGGTGCCAACCCGGGCATCAGGTCTCTCCGACACCATTTTTTTTATTTTGCAGGTATTCATGGGTACATTCACCACCGAAAATCTCAGCTGTCTGAAATTTGTGGAAGGCCGGTTGGTCTCAAGAATGTGTTTTTTTTCGCCTATGTTCGCATATTTTCGCCTATTTTCGCCGATATTTCCGAAAATATGACACTTTTTTTTTTGTTTGGATGAAAATGAAGATCAGTTCATTATTATCGACATCATTTTTGTCAAAAATATGATACTTTTCGGCATAACCGGCTCCAAAACGCATTATCATTTTTAGCTCCTGCCCTGCATTAGAGAGCACGCTCTAAAGAAATGACACTTGCGGATTACAAATTTTTCAATAAATCACGTAAAAATTAATATTTTTTCATGATTCAAAGTTCAGATGAAAAAAGGAACCTGTTATAATATCATGTTACTTTTTCCTTTTATCTATTTTTCTGGATTATTCAAAAACAGGGCCAAAGTTTGATTTTGCTCGATATTTTGACCCACCTATAAATTTATTCATATTTTTTTTATCAAAACTAATTTCACCGAATTCTTTTGGATAATGGGACTTTGTAAGGTGTTAAATATATTCAGAAAGATTCAATAAATTATTTTTGTGTATTTTCATAAACAACATGTTTTTTAGGGCGTTTTTTTTTTGGATTTCCGTAATATTAGAAAATTCTCGGGTCTATCAGGAATTAATAGATAATCAAGAACCATATCGGTTTTCAACGTACATCATTATAAAGCTTAGCTTGTCCCCTTGTCGATGGCATTTTTCTTTTTTTTCATATTTATTGGTTTTCCGGAAAATTGAGAAAATTTTCACCCCTATGAAAATTCGACATTTTTTTTTGTGGATTATTTTCTTTTCGTGCTAAAATTTTTTGGGGTTAGGAATTATACTAAATAAAAGATCACATTCTGACCTTTTTATCAACATATATATATATCAAGTATTTTATTAACCCAACTAGCAAAAGTGTTTTTCGCCTACCATGACTGAAAATGAATCATATCAACCCTAAAAATCAGACCAAAAGTAATATTTCCGGCCCTTGGGCCGCAAAAATCAAAAAGAATACGATTTTCACTATCAACTCACCTTTGACTTTGACATTTCACATACATTTTCATAAAACGTCAGTGTAGAATCAAGAGAATTAAACTTTAAAATAAAAATACGTTCTGATTCTGAATAATTGTGATTACGTGAATTAGTTATTATGTGAATTAGTGAAAATGAATAGTAATTCAGGCAGTGATGAAGAATTTACGAATACTCCACCAGAATTGCAAGAAGAAGGTAGGAATGTTTCTCTAAATTTGTTACTTAAGAAGACAACGCGCAATGCTACGAAAAGTCCTATGAATTGTTTAACAACTGGAAATAATATATAATAAATAAATTGGTACATTTCTATTACTTAAGTTGCTCATTAAATTCTGTCTGTATTTATAAAATTAAAGATTTTTGTTATATTTTCCTACTTTTTTGTTTTTTTTTTGGTAGGCGAAAAACAGTTGTGAGTCACACATGCAGAAAACGCTTTAGCAGCCCTTAGCTATTAGCTGCCCTCGCTTCGCTTCGCTCGCGCATGCAGCTAATAGCCTCGGGCTGCTAAAGCTCATTTTCTGCCCTTGTAACACAATATACTATTTTTACTAAATTAAAAATTTACTAAGAAATGGTAATTCACCGTTAGTGATTTTTTTGATCACTATGTGTTTGGAGATTTTTTCTTTAGAACATATTTTATTTACTTCTGGAAGTTCTTGTCTGCATGCTTTCAAAAGGCATTAAGCAGTTCCGCAGAACACTTTAAAAAATCGTCAGACATATTTTTGATTTTCAAGAAGAGAACTAAGGTATTTTTATATATCTTAATTGGTTGCTTTTTCTCTATTCTTCTCTATAGCGCCCAAGAACATAAGATAAATAATTTTCAGCTGAAAAGTACATCTAGAAAAATATAGCAATTGTCTATTCCTTTTCCATTTCTTTGTTTTCCACAAATATAACTAAGCTTTTGCACATACTCATTTAAAATACCTGTATTTTGTAATGTTATTATTTTCAGAATTATTTTTGCACTGGCTAGTGAATCGAGGATTACTTCCAACTTTACAAGTTGGGGTTTGATTAATATTTGATTTTGGATTATTGTTGCTTGGTTACTTACTTGCTAATAAAGGCAAAAATAAAATTGTTACAAAACTTCAAAATATTAAAGTTATGTACATCAGCATCAGCAATTCAGGAGTCACAACTTTTAGATGTCCATATTTTCAATCGCTATTATCGATTTCTTGTACTTAATAAAGCTTTCAACAGCCGCCATTATAGAAGACGTTTAATAAATAATAAATTAATGGTTTATTTCTATACTTGAATGCAAAAAATTGATAAACGATTTATTCAGGACTGTATCTTGAGCAAATAAAGTCCCAAAAATTATAATTAACGTAAAACATCAGTTATTTATTTTTAATTATTTTATATTTTTATTAAAAATATACATCCTATTGGTGGAGCATAAAATTTTTGTCGTACATATGCTAAATATTGAACAGTAAAATTTGATGTGCATACGAATTAACTTTCTGGGAACTTTGAGAGTCATTTATTTAATATTTATATTTGTAAATGGCAGATAGTTTCATCTTACGTACAACTTAGATATGTTTTGTTATTTAATAAGTAAGACATTTATATGTAACATTTACGAAATAATTTAATTCTATTATGATGTTTTGTAATACAAATTTATTGTATAATCCTAGCCCGATAAGCTTTATAAAACAGTTAAAAGTCGACTGTTTTATAAAAATAATCAATTAGTTCTATATAACAGTTTTGTAACTGTTCTCAATTATTTTCATTGCTCCTTCATAAACGTTCCTGAAACTGTTTTATTGTGTTTAACAAATCTTTTATAAAATATACTTATAAAAACAAATACTTTTATAAGGTGGTGCCCTTTTCGTATTTATAAGAGTTGTAAGAATGAATTAAAAACGTTCTTAGAATCAATACATTTCTGCATAAAGTTTTTCTAGAACGTTCTTACAGCCATTACATAATCTAAAATTGTTAGTTGGGAAGTGCTCAAGAAAAAACTCTGCCTTCAAACTTTCTCAAATTGGATTTTTTTACAACAAATTTATTAATCAAGTGCAAAAAATGAAAAAAAGGTTTTTTATTATTGCCTTATCTTTTGTCCTCAGACAAAAACGGGATGATATTCAAGTTTTGGGAGGATCTTCAAATTTTCCGTTTTCACCACAATAATTTTGCGAATTTTCAGATTCTCAAAATTACGAATTTTTGAAACGCCGTTTTTGCAAAAAATATTAGTGTAGCGAAAAAAAATCATAGGGAAAACTTTTGTGTAATGAACTGCTCTTTTTTGACTAATAACGCTCTAATGGTCATATTTCGGCAGATATCGTCGAAAAACGGATTTTCGGGAACTCTAGAGCAATTTTCCCTCGCTTCTACAAATTCCGCGTAGCTGAGATTTTCGGAGGTAAATGTACAGGGTTATTCATTATAAATTACCCACCCCTTATTATCGTTATTATTGCCTATAGAAAAAAAAGTTTTAAATAAAAGTTATATGGTTATAACTGTTTTTTGTTAAAATGCTATTAACTGTACAGTGGCGTGCAGATTTCAGGGGATACAAAAAAATAATATTTTTTTTAAATAGGATATCCTGTATATTTTTACATTTTTATAATCCGCTCGACGAGCTGATTTCAACGGTGCATCATACTTGATGTCTAATCTGGATAATAAAGGATCTACAGCCACCTGAAAAATCACATTTTGTGAGTTAAAGTAGCTGTAGTAGCCAAACGGTTGAAAATCGAGAAAAACGGTTTACATGTCTCTATCCTAACTTTTCAAATTCTATACTGTGGCACTAAAAAATATTGTATACAGGGTGATTAAAAATCAGATGGGATTCCCAATATCCAAAAAATGTTTTTCAGGTGGCTGTAGATCCTTTATTATCCAGATTAGATATCAAGTGTGATACGTTGTTGAAATCAGCTCGTCGAGAGTATTATAAAAATGTAAAAATATACAGGGTATCCTATTTAAAAAAAATATTATTTTTTTGTATCCCCTGAAATCTGCACGCTACTGTACATTTGATAGCATTTTAACAAAAAAAAGTTATAACCATACAACTTTTATTTGAAACTTTTTTTTCTATAGGCATTAATAACGGTAATTAGGGGTGGGTAATTTATAGTGAATAACCCTGTACCTATGATTACCTGCAAATTAAAAAAAAATTTGACGGACAGTCTTGATGCCCAGGTTTGGAGTTTTTCTGGCGTTAATTTACCGAACTATATGAGGATTTATAATTTTCCAGACAGTCAAATCAGAACGGTGTATTCCGTACGTTGGTGATGTATTATCAAGTATGCTGGAAATATACTTATTGGTAGAAAAGGGTCATATGATCGAACTGGAGGTACAAAAAGTCTTTCAAAAATATTAGCGATGCTGTAAATTTACATTGATTTTTTTTAGTCTGAAGATATATACCATAACTTGAAAAAAGTTAAATGGTATCAGTGGGATAAAAGTAATTGTCAATCGCTAATGATTTTGTTACTGCAAGTGAATAAACCGATTTCTTTAGATTGCTGTGGTATAGGCGTTCTAAATCGTCCTGTAATTCTAAGAGTAAGTAAATTACATACAAAATTGAATAACCTCGCCACTGTAGGTATAAATGACTACAGTTAATTATTTTTTAATAATACGAATAATAATAATAATAATTTTTAGATGTGCTGCCATCTATGATTAGAAGAGAGTATTGACAATTATTAAAAGCAAAAAATTCCCGGTGTATTGGGGTTGCATACACAATTTGCATTGTGTGTTGCAAAGCTTTTATTTGACTGATTCTAGTCAAAATGTCTCTCTCTTCTTTCGTATCCCTTTCAGAGATTAATACAAAGTTAGAAAACGAGTAAGGAATTTAATTTATCAGATTCGACATCCTAAGACCGGTTTCTGCCTTTCGGCTTCGTCAGTTAGGCTTTTCGAATCCAATAAATAAAATTCCAAACTCGTACAAGTCAGTAGCTATATCTCTTCTAATCATAGATGGCAGCACATCTAAAAAATTTATCTTATAGCGGATATAGCTACTGACTTGTACGAGTTTGGAATTTTATTTATTGGATTCGAAAAGCCTAACTGACGAAGCCGAAAGGCAGAAACCGGTCTTAGGATGTCGAATCTGATAAATTAAATTCCTTACTCGTTTTCTAACTTTGTATTAATCTCTGAAAGGGATACGAAAGAAGAGAGTGACATTTTGACTAGAATCAGTCAAATAAAAGCTTTGCAACACACAATGCAAATTGTGTATGCAACCCCAATACACCCGGAATTTTTTGCTTTTAATAATTGTCAATACTCTCTTCTAATCATAGATGGCAGCACATCTAAAAATTTTATCTTATAGCGGATATACTTGTACGAGTTTGGAATTTTATTTATTGGATTCGAAAAGCCTAACTGACGAAGCCGAAAGGCAGAAACCGATCTTAGGATGTCGAATCTGATAAATTAAATTCCTTACTCGTTTTCTATAATAATAATAATAATAATATACGCCCTGCAATTCACTCCCTTACGAGTGAACCCCAGAAGCTCTGCAGCTTGTGCGGGAAGGGACGGCTATTATTATTATCATCACACATTATATTACATTCGCGCAAAATCATAATTTTGTTAATGTAATAATTACTTTGGACCAAACAAGAAAAAATATGAGGATTTTTTAAGTGACACTAATACTTTTTTATGTTTCAGTTTTTGCATTTTGTTTTCAGGTACTTAGAGTCTTACAAAGTCTCTTCACTTTTTATCGCAACACACGGTAAAAGATATAAAATAATTATTTATTTTATCACCAATACGAAGAAATAAAAATAAAAGTACCCCGAGGAAATGAATTAGTACCACATTTGCATCTACTCTACACTTATGATCTTTTTTATGTAGATTAGGAAAACATTAACACTATATTCTAGATAACATTTTTAGATGTGCTACCATCTATGGTAAGAAGAGAGTATTGACATTAAATTTTGACTGAATCTAGTCAAGATGTCACTCTCTTCTTTTTTATCCCTTTCAGAGATTAATACAAAGTGAGTAAACCAGTAAGGAATTTTAATTTATTAGATTCGACATCCTAAGACCGGTTTCTGTCTTTCGACTTCATCAGTTAGGCTTTTCGAATCCAATAAATAAAATTCCAAACTCGTACAAGTCAATAGCTATATCCGCTATAAGATAACATTTTTAGATGTGCTACCATCTATGGTAAGAAGAGAGTATTGACATTAAATTTTGACTGAATCTAGTCAAGATGTCACTCTCTTCTTTTTTATCCCTTTCAGAGATTAATACAAAGTGAGTAAACCAGTAAGGAATTTTAATTTATTAGATTCGACATCCTAAGACCGGTTTCTGTCTTTCGACTTCATCAGTTAGGCTTTTCGAATCCAATAAATAAAATTCCAAACTCGTACAAGTCAATAGCTATATCCGCTATAAGATAACATTTTTAGATGTGCTACCATCTATGGTAAGAAGAGAGTATTGACATTAAATTTTGACTGAATCTAGTCAAGATGTCACTCTCTTCTTTTTTATCCCTTTCAGAGATTAATACAAAGTGAGTAAACCAGTAAGGAATTTTAATTTATTAGATTCGACATCCTAAGACCGGTTTCTGTCTTTCGACTTCATCAGTTAGGCTTTTCTCTGAAAGGGATAAAAAAGAAGAGAGTGACATTTTGACTAGATTCAGTCAAAATTTAATGTCAATACTCTCTTCTTACAATAGATGGTAGCACATCTAAAAATGTTATCTTATAGCGGATATAGCTATTGACTTGTACGAGTTTGGAATTTTATTTACTGGATTCGAAAAGCCTAACTGATGAAGTCGAAAGACAGAAACCGGTCTTAGGATGTCGAATCTAATAAATTAAAATTCCTTACTGGTTTACTCACTATATTCTAGTTTTCTACACATACAAATATTTTGAATCACCCTGTCTCTACAGAATGAAATAAAAACGCAAACAAAAATTATTTTCCTTTCCTGTTTTTTTGAAAATCCTTAATTAATCATCTCTTTGCATACCTTTGTTTATTGCTCATATAAAACGGAATGTGAGTTTTTTTGTGTAGATGTTGGCAGAAACTTAATGAAGACATTATGCATGTCTGGAATAAGTTGAAAATATTTAATTATAAGCATGGAATGTGTTCATTTTCCGCATGGATTGGAGTTATTTCTGCTTTGTATATATGGAAGTCGACACTCGTCTAGTAGGTACATCAACAAAAATATGTTTAAAAAATTGATGCTACGACTCAAAAAGTGTATCAAATACTATTAAACGAGCAAGGTTTGTATGTATGTATGTATGTATGTATGTCCGGAGGATCTCAAAATCCACTCGTCAGAATTCAATGAAACTTTCAAGGTAGACTAATTCCTATCTAAATCGGCAAAAAATGCAGGTCTCATGTCTGTGAAAATTCGATCTTCCGAGATATTTCTAAGAAAAGTTAAGCTTTTAGTTTATTTCCTAGCAACGACAGAGATAATATAACTTGTTTATATAGTAATATATGCCATAAAGGAGAGAGGAGCGCAATAAAAGTGGGGATATAACGTCACATTCCATAGGCGTACTTTGCAAAATAAGTTTCTATAATATAAATAAGGTCACAGCATATAAAATATATCTACGCACTTCGTAGATTAAATTTTGAAGTTATATTATTAACAAAAAATAAAAATAAACCTTATGCATCTGACACGTTAACATTCAACGAATTAAATTTAACCAATAAATAACAAGGAGGATTATATGTTGGGATTAAATTTTTTTAATCTCTTGGCATTAAAAGTAACGCTTCAATACTTCAATACCTAAACTCAAAGATTAAAAAAAAAGTTAGTTCAAGAACTATCTTTACTGTCTTCACTAAAACTACTGGTATCACTATAATTGTCTTTTCTGAGGTTTATTATTATATCCACTTCCCTAAATGAATTTTCCACCTTTTTAACATGATCAATGCATTTTCCACAATGTTCTCTATTTACATCTGAAACTGCCCTCAAAAAAAAAATTTCGCACATCAGGAAATTTAATTGTTATATTGTTTAGAGGACCATAACCTTTTACTAATTGTGACCAGATTCGTTCAATAGGATTTAACTCTGCGTGGTAAGGAGGCAATCTGAGAATTATTCCTTTTTCTCGGGCCATCTCATATATAATATATTTTTTTAATTTGTTTTTATGTTGGCTTGCCATTACTAATAATTCTGCCTTCAAGGATTTAGGAGAACTGATAATATTTTTAGAATGAAGCCATTTTGAAATATATATTAATACAAAATTTCGAATCAATTATACGATACGGCTATTAATAAATAAAGTCTGATTTATCTGTCAAAAGAACAGGTTTATTACAGTAAATACCATGGAAACAAGATTAAATCTAGATAAAACTATATTAGGCCGATCAGATGTATTAAAATTTAAATTTTAACTACAAATAAGCATTGAAGGATGATGTAAAAATAAAATTTCTACCTCTTGAACCTGTACTACGTTCTGCAAATTAAATACTGCACTCCTTTCTTCTGTATAGTATAGTAGTCAAAAGATTTGGCTTTATTTAATTTCTGGCGATTCAATCTGAAAGAATTCAATTTTAAATTTCCCGCTTTTTATCCATAATGACCTACAAATTTTGACAACTACTGACACGCACATCTCTGGGTAAACGTTAAGAAAATAGGGCCGACTGGGATTTTCATGAAATTTTCACAGATGCTATAAAACACGATAAAATCAATATACTTAGCAATAGAAAAATATTTTTCACATTTTTTTATGAAAAAAATATATGTTGGGAAACTCACTCCCAAGACAAACAAATTCAGTGCATTGTAACGGTTATTTAACATATTTTTCCAGTACAAACGCATACATAACTTTTCAACAAATGCCCAAGTAGCAATTTATAACCAGAATAAACCTGAAAAGTATAAAAAAGGAAAGGTTCATTTGACGGACATAAATAATTTGCTTGTCAAATGACAGCCATCTCATAAATTCAAAGTTGAAAATACAACGTTGCCAATTCAATTTCAGAAATCATGGGTTTAGGTAAATATTTATAGGAACGTTGAGTAACAGTTAAAATGGACACTTGTCAAAATGTGACAGCTGTCAAAACGTGACAACTGTTCATAGTACATTTTAAGGTTGATTGTGACTTTGTATTTTCCAAGAACAAATTGTAATGTATTGTACGAATGAACTATTTTCGTAACTGAAAAACTTTGAAAAAATATGATATCAATACCTGCCACACGTCGAGAGTCTGGTCACAGGTTTTTGTGGAGGTTTTTACCCAAGTATGAATATCAGACCTATAGTTTTCCTTCACGGCAGATCAATAAATAATAAAATCAATTGAACATAGAGTTTTTCTTATATAGTGATAAATAGAGTGAGCTGAGCGATCTTCGTTTGACGGGACGTGTGCCCTACACGCTGCTGTTGCCCGTCCCGGAAACGGATCCTATCCGCCGTGACTATTCGCGAAGATCAAGCGTCAGTAGATGTTGTTCTAAAAGGGTGAAATCCCCAGAAACTAGGAAACTTTTAATGCATTTAACTAACCTCTGTGACAAGCTGTTGATAAACGTCAACAACAGCTGTAGCCAATTGAAAATTAACACTGACAGCTGTTTTAATTTTCCCGCCCACTTTCAAGCTAATCGCCAATCAACTTTTTATTTATCTCCCTTTTAGTAGTTCAAGTAGATGTCGCCCTCCACGTGATTTTCGCGAATTAATTAATAATTTATCCTGTTATAAATATACTTAAATTATATATTCATTGGGCTGCTTAAAAATGTAGATTTGAATATTAAGAGCGAAGCTCGGTGACCAGATATTGTATGAAAAAACGCCAGATATTTACTTGAAAGAAAAAAGTTTCTGAAAGATAACCTCAACGCGCTCATAAAGTATAGGAAAAATAATAGGAAAGAAAAGTGAAAACACCATTTACACTTATCTCGACGCCATCAAGAAGTGAGCAGACAAAAACTCAGCAGCTACATTTTTAAAAGGATACCCTAAACATCATCATAAATAAAAACCGTCGTTGCATTCAACTTGTATTCTTCGTTTGCGTTTTCCAGGAAGACGAGAGCAAGACCATTTGGAAAATTTAAGTTACACAATACTGGATTTTTACACTCTTGTCTGAATGGATGATGGCTTTCTTTCAAAACGTTTCAGGAAAGTAATATTAATAAATAAGCAGAAAATTTAAAAATACCTGTTTCGTTGATGGCTTTAAAAGTAGCTTAATCAAAGAAGGGAACGTTTTATGTAAAAATTGTATAGAAAGAAGACTAACGAACATTATTAATTTTTTAGCTTTCTTAATTAGTATAACTGAAAATCCTCGAAAAATAATTATGTTCTCCAACATTTTACCACAAGCAATCGAAGTTAGGATTAATGAAATTTTTTTCAGTTCAATGTTACACTGGGTTTTTTAGGATGTAAGGCTTTTTCTTTTCACTAAGAAAAATATTGCCTTACAGGATGACGCTTTAGTACGGAGGTTGCTCGAGCGCCATTTTTTTTATGTGGTATCCTCCACAACCCTTAGAAACGGCCTCTTAGGGGCACAGGTAACTTCAGATGGAGATAAGGTATTCTTCAGGGGTCTAGTTGACTTCAGACTTAATTATTTTTACTTTATTATATACCTTTAATATCCCTGAAAAGAAGTAAGGTTGGTGAATATAAACCAGGAAATAAACGTGACACTTATATTGTTTTTAGCTACGTTACACTATAAAAATTTGTCATATTTGAAAGCCCACCCACTTTAACCCTGAACAAAAATAATAATTCTTTAAAAGAAAACGTTCGATTCGGCTCTATTAAATACGGTAATGACGGAGTGACTCAATCAGACTTTATTGAAATTTATTTAAATTTTGAACTTTAAATAAATTAGATGATTAAATTAATCCGCATATATGTTAGTAACCCCTCGTAAGTATTTGAAATTAACCGGCAGCGTTAATTAATTCTATAAATTCCAATAATTAATCAGGAGAGTTACTTAATACTATTATTCTGGAAACTGACTATTAGACTAAATAATCCTAATTAAGAGCAAACCGAACGTTTTAATAACCTTTTAAGCCTTTAATTTTAGTTTGATTTTTGTGAAATTTTCAGGAAATACTAATAATTACAAAACTTAGGGTGGAGAAACCTTGATTTTTTTGTAAACCTTCGAAAAGTATTTATTTTGTTAATTTTAAATGGAAAATCACAAAAAAATATATATCCGCGCCATTCTGCATTAAATCTATGAAAATTTGCACCTATTTGTTTTAATAAATATCAAGTAGTTTCTAAATAATATGGTTTCCCATTTTTTTCTTAAATATCTTTGTAAAGTGCTGCCACATCGTTACATACATTTAAAGCTGTCGAGAAATATTCCATCGCCATGTGTTCCCAGTGGCGCGCATATAAATACAATTTTATATTAGAAAATCCTCATAAAATAGAAGTGAAATTTGCTTCTCACAAGAACTCCGGTTGCCACTTAACCGGAAGTGTTAATTAATACTATTAAATTATTTAATTTAATTCGGGTGAGTTAGTTAGCTTTTTTATCTTATTAAAATAAACAGGGTAACATCAGATCGCGCGGATGGGGAGCTGATATTGGACAACGGCCCTGCCGAAGCAACCAACAAGGCCAAGATCTGATCCCAAAAGCGGCGCAAACTAATAAACGGTGCCCTAAATGGTTAGTATTATAATCAGGATTTAATTGCGGACGTGAAAAAAAAAATAATACCTAAATTGAGATTTAATCAAAAGCAAACTAACTCAAGAAAACCATAAATAAATGAATTACTTTCGGTTAATTTTTCGGAAAAGATCATTAACAAAATTATAAATTAAATCGTAAGTAAAATTCTATACTGAGAACTTAAATAACTCCCCTAAAATTCGGCCACGAAAAGAAATACAAATTAAATGAATCCCGTTCAATTAATTTTTCGGAAAAACAAATTAACCAAAATAAAAATAAAATCGGAATGAAAATTCTAAATGGTTTCTCCAAAATTCGGCCACGAAAAGAATCAAAATTAGATGAATCGCGTTCTATTAATTTTTCGGAAAAACAAATTAACAAAATAAATAACTCTTCTAAAATAAAACAATTACGAATCCCCAAAACTGAATAGACTGTTCTCAAATTACTAATTGATAAACCGGATAAAAAAATATCAGAAAAACCAAACGTAAATAAATAGTTCGTTTCGCTGTCTCAAAACGTTACAAAATTAAACGCGTTTTCAGAACAAAATACGACGATTCTAATAACACGGCAAATACGGCTATAATTAAATACGAAAATTACGGAAAATTAAAGTTGTACCTCGGCTGGTCTTAATATTCGGAAAACAAACGGCTACTCGACTTTTACCCAACTGCTAATTTCGGATTTCAGTTAATTAATTTAAAACGGCTAAACGGTTAAATTTTCGTTCGACTGGAAATTTCGGATTTCTGTCAGTGAATCAATTCTTCAATTTTAAAATGTTCGTGAGCTCCTACCACGCAAAATCCCTTCCAAAGCGACTTAATTTACGACGCGCGCAATACTACCTTCGAACGGCGTTTGGTGACTTTGAAAATTTAAATATACCCGGTGAGCCAAATAAAAATCGAACGTTTTATTTAATTTTAAATAAATTTTCATTTAATCCCGAAATTATTCAAATTATTTAGTTTGTGAAAAATAACTTCATTACAAGGAATATCTGTGGATGAAGTCAGATATAATTTTTTTAGCTGCGTCTTTTTATCTGAAAAAGTCTCATCCTAGATCTCCAATTATGTTAGGGCCTGCTGTTGAGGAGCCAGAGTGATGTTAATGTTAATATTAGGCCTCTATTGTGATATTTAACACATTTGCTGTAAGTTTACAACTATTTGTCTATTCGAAAATTCCTAAATACAAATTGAAACTAACGGCAAAACTTAAGCAAAAGTACTTTAAAACGCCTCATTCAACTTCTACAACGGTATGCAGATCTACGACGACGCTTGTGCGATAAGAAACTTTTCAATAGGGAAATTTTATACGTTTTATTCCGACATGAATTGTAGGGAATATTCTTTTGAGAGTCGATAACTTTTTGTTGGGAAGTATTAGTTGCTTGATGGAATTCAAATGAGGTACACATAGTACACAGACTTGCTTTGGTTGACGATTTGAATATTGTAACTTTGTGCTAGGGATATTTTAAATTATGAAGCGCATTTATAGTGGAAATTTTATTTATATTGACGCTCCAATACAAAAAGGAGCTTTATCAGTATAAAACGTTGTAATTTTTAATATAAAAACATAAAACTCTTTATTTAAAAAAAAAATATTATGTCCTAGTTGACCATCATTGTGTATTCTCGCAATTTCTAATAATAATAATAATATACGCCCTGCAATTCACTCCCTTACGAGTGAACCCCAGAAGCTCTGCAGCTTGTGCGGGGGAGGGACGGCTATTCAAATACTATTAAACGAGCAAGGTTTGTATGTGTGTGTGTGTGTATGTGTGTGTGTGTATGTGTGTGTGTGTGTCCAGAGGATCTCGAAATCCACTCGTCAGAATTCAATGAAACTTTCAGGGTAGACTAATTCCTATCTAAATCGGCGAAAAATATTGGTCTCATGTCTGTGAAAATTCGATCTTCCGAGATATTTACAAGAAAAGTTAAGCTTTTAGTTTTATTTCCTAGCAACGGCACATAATAATAACTTGTTTCTATAGTAATATATACTATAAAATAAAGGATAGATGAGTACAGTACATAAAGTAATTAAATTTTATGTGTTTGTTTTAAAAAGAGAAAATAAAAATGTTTTATTCAAATTTGGCTGTTTTTTTAAGAGATATTTTGACTTTCTTCAAAAACTAGTTTTGATTTTTTAATCTACAGCAGATAAATAATAAATAGAATCCTTAAATTTTATATTTTTCTGTCCCGAATTCATTTTCTTTATTTAAATAATTTTTTTATTTGAAAAAATTAATTGTGGTACGTAAAAACTACGTAAACATAAAAAAATAAGTACTAGTGATAATAGAGTATTAGCTATTTGCTTATTTATTGCACAAAAAAAAATTAATTGAGAATAAAATTTTGTAATATTTTTTTTTTAATGTAGAAGTCGATTTTTTTGTAATTAATGAGAACTTTTAAAAAAAATTTAATCATGTAATAAAATATTTAAATAAACCTTCTACATTACTTTTGCCAATAGTTAAAGACAATTTTAAACTTTTTTAAAAAGTCTTCTCACAAAGTTTGTGCAAAATTCACCGATTAGTTTAATTTAGTCTAAGTGGGGATATAACGTCACATTCCATAGGCGTACTTTGCAAAATAAGTTTCTATAATATAAATAAGGTCACAGCATATAAAATATATATACGCACTTCGTAGATTAAATTTTGAAGTTATATTATTTACAAAAAATAAAAATAAACTTTATGCATCCGACACTTTAACATTGAACGAATTAAATTTAACCAATAAATAACAAGGAGGATTATATGTTGGGTTTAAATTAAATCTCTTGGCATTAAAAGTAACGCTTCAGTACTTACCTAAACTCAAAGATTAAAAAAAAAGTTAGTTCAAGAACTATCTTTAAAAGTCACTGTCTTCACTAAAACTACTGGTATCACTATAATTGTCTTTTCTGAGGTTTATTATTATAGGTTCTATTAAATTATCCATTGATATATCCACTTTCCTAAATGAATATTACACATTTTTAACATGACCAATGCATTTTCCCCAATGTTCTCTATTTACATCTGAAACTGCCTTCAAAAACAAATTTCGCACATCAGGAAATTTAAATGTTTTATTGTTTTGAGAAACATAACCTTTTAATAATTGAGACCAGATCAGTTCAATGGAATTTAACTCTGCGTGGTTCGGAGGAAATCTGAGAATTTTAATTCCTTTTTCTCTGGCCATCTCATCCATAATATATTTTTTGAATTTGTTTTTATGTTGCCTTGCTATTACTAATAATTCTGCCTTCAAGGATTTGGGAGGACTGATAATATTTTTAGAATGAAGCCATTTTGAAATATATATTAATACAAAATTCTGAATCAATTAAAATACATACGATACGGCTATGAATAAATAAAGTCTGACTTATCTGTCAAAAGAACAAATTTATTACAGTAACAACCATGGAAACAAGAATCTAGACAAAAACTATATTAGGCCGATCAGATGTATTAAAATTTAAATTTTAACTACAAATAAGCATTGAAGGATGAGGTAAAATAAAATTTCTACCTCTTGAACCTGTACTACGTTCTGCAAATTAAATACTGCACTCCTTTCTTCTGTATAGTATAGTAGTAAAAAGGTTTGACTTTATTTAATTTCTGGCGTTTTAATCAGAAAGAATTCAATTTTAAATTTGTCGCTTTATATAAAAAAGGAAAGGTTCATTTGACGGACATAAATAATTTGCTTGTCAAATGACAGCCATCTTATTAATTCAAAGTTGAAAATACAACGTTGCCAATTCAATTTCAGAAATCATGGGTTTAGGTAAATATTTATAGGAACGTTGAGTAACACTGTTAAAATGGACACCTGTCTTCCCTTCCCCGATAGTGTGAGACTACCCCTTACGGCTACTATTTTATTATGCGGACAGTTTTAATATTTAAGTTTTCATGATCAGAGAGAGAGAGAGAGAGAGAAAGAATTTTTGAAAAAATATGATATCAATATCTGCCACACCTCGAGAGTCTGGTCACAGGTTTTTGTGGAGGTTTTTACCCAAGTATGAATATCAGACCTATAATTTTCCTTCACTGCAGATCAAAAAATAATAAAATCAATTGAACATAGAGTTTTTCCTATATAGTGATAAATAGAGTGAGCTGAGCGATCTTCTGTTGACGGGACGTGTGCCCTACACGCTGCTGTTGCACGTCCCGGAAACGGGGCCTGTCCACCGTGACAATTCGCGAAGATCAAGCGCCAGTAGAAGTTGCCCTAAAAGGGTGAAATCCCCAGAAACTAGGCAACTTTAATGCATTTAACTAACCTCTGTGACAAGCAGTTGATAAACGTCAACAACAGCTGCAGCCAATTGAAAATTAACACTGACAGCTTTTTTAATTTTCCCGCCTACTTTCAAGCCAATCGCCAATCAACTTTTTATTTATCTCCCTATCAGTAGTTCAAGCAGATGTCGCCCACTCCGTGATTTTCGCGAATTAATTAATAATTTGTCATGTTATAAATATACTTAAATTATATACTCATTGGGCTGCTTAAAAATGTAGATTTGAATATTAAGAGCGAAGCTCGGTGACCAGATATTAACGTCATTAAACCAGTAAGGAATTTTAATTTATTAGATTCGACATCTAAGACCGGTTTCTGCCTTTCAGAAAGGTTTCTGAAAGGGATAAAAAAGAAGAGAGTGACATCTTGACTAGATTCAGTCAAAATTTAATGTCAATACTCTCTTCTAACCATATATGGTAGCACATCTAAAAATGTTATCTTATAGCGGATATAGCTACTGACTTGTACGAGTTTGGAATTTTATTTATTGGATTCGAAAAGCCTAACTGATGAAGTCGAAAGATAGAAACCGGTCTTAGGATGTCGAATCTAATAAATTAAAATTCCTTACTGGTTTACTCACTTTGTATTAATCTCTGAAAGGGATAAAAAAGAAGAGAGTGACATCTTGACTAGATTCAGTCAAAATTTAATGTCAATACTCTCTTCTTACCATAGATGGTAGCACATCTAAAAATAACGTCATTGTTAAATAAAATGAAATTGGTGGAGTTGAAATATCCAAGAGGATAAAAATGCAAAGTGTGAGTGATTGTACAATTTATTATTCTATCCACGTTGATGATTTTTTTATAAATTTATTTTTATTATTGTTAGGTTGAAACTGTATAATGTTTGCCGTTGGCTAGAATTTCTTTGTTGTAAAACAAAAGCAAGGCATTCAAGCTTGAATTCGTCGAACTGAAGAAATTTCCTCTTTTTCTATTTTTCTCAGTTGTATTATACTTACTATTTCACATGCCAGTAAAAAATAATAAACCAAATACTCAAGGATTTAATGTGTTTTCATCTGACTTTGGATACATTTATATAGTTTTTAAAATCTAAAAAGGCAGTTTAATAGATATTTAAATTCTGCTGATGGTTTCGAATTTAATATTTTCCTGTTTTTCCTTAACAGTTTTCAATCCAACAGTGGAAAGCGTAAAGTTTTTTCTATAAAAAGCCAAACTCCAACGAAAATAAATAATTATTGAAGTAAAAAAGGAGAAAGTAAAAAATATAAAATATTCCAGATACTCTCTTTTTAAGTTAGATATGAACGTATTATCAAAGTAAACTTCGCACTTAACTATATAATAAAAACAAATTTTAAGATTGAAAATTTTGTTTGGCTATTAAAAATGACACGTTTAGATTTAGTAATTATTTACAAAATATACAAGACAATTAATTCTAAAGGCCAGTTTCTTATACCACAATATACATCATTTTTCTTTTTTCACTCCATCTTTTCCCACGTCTATGTGTAGTGTTCTTGACTCATATTTTTTATCATTCCTTAGTTTTGGGCTTCATCTACCTGTCTGACCTTTTTTCTCAACATTTTCTCGTTATTACGTATTCGTACCTTTGTAGCCTTCTTTCTTGGATTTTCTTACATATTTCCTCTTATTCTAATTAATATGATATTATTTGATGATTTTAGCACTTCTAATCTATTCCCTTGCTCCCTCTATATTGGCCATGTTTTGGTTTTTAAAATTAATTTTGGTAGAACAACAAAACAGTATTCGCGTCCATGATCTAAAGTGCGAACGAATCTTCTTATTCGTTAGTTTTCTCCTTTTGTACTAGACCATTACCATCACTTCAACTCCCCATACCGGCAGCCAGTCTACAAAAACTTTTCCTTTTTCCATCTCGAAGTGTATTTCAGTGGTGGCAAAGTAAAGTGAACTCTGTGAAGTCATTTGGAAGTTACCGCTAGGTCGACGCTGGGTTAGATCGACTATTCGGCTATTGGGCCGGTGTTCCGGATCAGTAGACACGTACGTTTCTGGATGAGAGCAGGAGAGTAGGCCGGAGTCCTAACAGGAGTCGGCACTCCCGCTAACCGCTTTTCGATTTCGGGATATTTGGTAGTAAAATTTATTTTAGGCTTCTGGTGTTTAAACTTGAGAGTGTATGAATACAGTATAGGACTTTTTGAGCGACCGTTTGAATTTCCCAGTACATAACTTTCCAATATTTGTCTTGACATATTTTACTGCACAATATCAAATACTATTAAACGAGCAAGGTTTGTATGTATGTATGTATGTATGTGTGTCCAGAGGATCTCGAAATCCACTCGTCAGAATTCAATGAAACTTTCAGGGTAGACTAATTCCTATCTAAATCGGCAAAAAATGTAGGTCTCATGTCTGTGAAAATTCGATCTTCCGAGATATTTACAAGAAAAGTTAAGATTTTAGTTTTATTTCCTAGCAACGGCACATAATCATAACTTGTTTCTATAGTAATATATACTATAAAGGATAGATGAGTACAGTAAAAGTGGGGATATAACGTCACATTCCATAGGCGTACTTTGCAAAATAAGTTTCTATAATATAAATAAGGTCACAGCATATAAAATATATATACGCACTTCGTAGATTAAATTTTGAAGTTATATTATTTACAAAAAATAAAAATAAACTTTATGCATCTGACACTTTAACATTGAACGAATTAAATTTAACCAATAAATAACAAGGAGGATTATATGTTGGGATTAAACTTTTTTTAATCTCTTGGCATTAAAAGTAACGCTTCAGTACTTACCTAAACTCAAAGATTAAAAAAAAAGTTAGTTCAAGAACTATCTTTAAAAGTCACTATCTTCACTAAAACTACTGGTATCACTATAATTGTCTTTTCTGAGGTTTATTATTATAGGTTCTATTAAATTATCCATTGATATATCCACTTTCCTAAATGAATTTTCCACATTTTTAACATGACCAATGCATTTTCCCCAATGTTCTCTATTTACATCTGAAACTGCCTTCAAAAACAAATTTCGCGCATCAGGAAATTTAAATGTTTTATTGTTTTGAGAAACATAACCTTTTAATAATTGAGACCAGATCAGTTCAATGGAATTTAACTCTGCGTGGTTCGGAGGAAATCTGAGAATTTTAATTCCTTTTTCTCTGGCCATCTCATCTATAATATATTTTTTGAATTTGTTTTTATGTTGCCTTGCTATTACTAATTCTGCCTTCAAGGATTTAGGAGGACTGATAATATTTTTAGAATGAAGCCATTTTGAAATATATATTAATACAAAATTCTGAATCAATTAAAATACATACGATACGGCTATGAATAAATAAAGTCTGACTTATCTGTCAAAAGAACAGGTTTATCTAGACAAAAACTATATTAGGCCGATCAGATGTATTAAAATTTAAATTTTAACTACAAATAAGCATTGAAAGACGAGGTAAAAATAAAATTTCTACCTCTTGAATCTGAAAGAATTCAATTTTAAATTTGCCGCTTTATATAAAAAAGGAAAGGTTCATTTGACGGACATAAATAATTTGTCTGTTAAAATGGACACTTGTCAAAACGTGACACCTGTAAAAACGTGACAACTGTTAAAATGTGATACGTGTCAGAATGTAACAACTGTCAAAATGAACAAATGTCAAAATATGACACCTGTCAGAATGTAACAAATGTCAAAATGTCACACGTATCGTACTTTTCTTTATTTATTACAAAGATCTAACCTAACCTAAAGCTAATCTTTTTTTTTTTTTGGCGGGTTGAAATGCACATCGGGTAAAGGTTCTTCCCTTCCCCGATAGTGTGAGACTACCCCTTACGGCTACTATTTTATTATGCGGACAGTTTTAATATTTAAGTTTTCATTATCATAGAGAGAGAGAAAAAGAATGAATGCTTGTACACGTGTACTATTAACATAGATTTCAATTTTTTATTTTACAAGAAACTTTAAAGAGACATTTAAAATTCTCTATTTTCATAGTACATTTTAAGGTTGATTGTGACTTTGTATTTTCCAAGAACAAATTGTAATGTAATGTACGAATGAACTATTTTTGTAACTAAAAATTTTTGAAAAAAATATGATATCAATACCTGCCACACGTCGAGAGTCTGGTCACAAGTTTTTGTGGAGGTTTTTACCCAATTATGAATATCAGACCTATAATTTTCCTTCATTGCAGATCAATAAATAATAAAATCAATTGAACATAGAGTTTTTCTTATATAGTGATAAATAGAGTGAGCTGAGCGATCTTCTGTTGACGGGACGTGTGCCCTACACGCTGCTGTTGCCCGTCTCACAAACGGAGCCTGTCCATTGTGACAATTCACGAAGTTCAAGCGTCAGTAGATGTTGCCCTAAAAGGGTGAAATGCATTTAACTAACCTCTGTGACAAGGAGTTGATAAACGTCAACAACAGCTGCAGCCAATTGAAAATTAACACTGACAGCTTTTTTAATTTTCCCGCCTTCTTTCCAGCCCATCGCCAATCAACTTTTTATTTATCTCTCTATCAGTAGTTCAAGTAGATGTCGCCCACTCCGTGATTTTCTCGAATTAATTAATAATTTGTCATGTTATAAATATACTTAAATTATATACTCATTGGGTTGCTTAAAAATGTAGATTTGAATATTAAGAGCGAAGCTCGGTGACCAGATATTAATTATTTACAACAGTAAAATTTTGCATATTCTTGTGTAGGATAAAAGTATTGCTTGATAAAACCTACACAGCAATTGATATATTAAATTGGCGATAGATTTAGTCAGTTTTCCGTTAATTTTAAAATGTGGAATACACACGACATTTAGTGTCCCAAAAGAGCATTAAATAATGATAATCATTAAATGAGGTAGAACGAAAACACGAGTACATTTTCACGTTAATGCGACTCAAAATTGTATCCAAATTCGACTGTAACGATTTTAGCGAGAACACCAGTACAAATAGTTTTTAACCTGTTTATATTTCAATTATATGTTTTAACTCCCTTCATTCCAATTTAGCTGACAACTATAACTATATAGTACATAATAGATGCCATTAAAACTGCATTTGTATATTTTACAGTCGGTCGAGGTGTGGTCGAAATCCCGGTGGAAGTATTTATCCATTTGTTAATTCCAAAATGGACGTTTATTGCCGTTTTTGTTTGATTTAGGATTTTTAATTAAATATTTGCAAAGTCGTACATGAATACGGATTTTTTTTATTTATTTGATACTGATTGCCGAGTTTCTTCACAACAAAATTGGAGGCAAGAGCAAAATTATGTAAGAGAGAATAGGATAGATAGAAAATATGGTTTTTGTAAGAAAAATTGAATATTTTGAGAGAAAAATTGGTGACGGAAAAAATCGAATAAAATTATAATTTGTTTAAAAGTTATGAAATGGGTAGAGAAAATAATTAGTAAAATTTTAATTGACAAAAACATTCTATTACTGGTTTGTGAGAAAAAATTTGTGGTTTACCGTTTTCTGTCAAAAGAAAATCCTATTTATTTTATTTGAAAATATCTTTTTAATTGATTGCACAACTTTTCTTCCACATTTCTAGTTTGTTGCCATTGTTTTCTAAATTTTCTATTTTTTGCAAATATTTCGAATAAATATTAAATTTAGATCACAGTGTGCAGATAACTATAGGCAATAATAGTACTTTACGTAACAAGTCCCGAAAGTGGTATTTTACTGGATGAGTGGGCAAATTGCAGGGCGAGTCGCAGGCGAGTCCTGCAAGCCTGCGAGTCCAGTAAAAGCACTTTTGGGACGTATTACGTACTAGTAGTTTACGTAACAAGTCCCGAAAGTGGTATTTTACTGGATGAGTGGGCGAATTGCAGGGCGAGCCGCAGGCGAGTCCTGCAAGCCTGCGAGTCCAGTAAAAGCACTTTTGGGACGTATTACGTACAATATTTTTTTTTAAAACGTGCAGTGTTGTACTATAAACATCATATTATTCAGTTTACATTTTTATAACAAGAACTCTTTATTAACTAATTTTAACAATTGCT
The DNA here is from genome assembly GCA_949320105.2 of Crepidodera aurea. NCBI lineage: Eukaryota > Metazoa > Arthropoda > Insecta > Coleoptera > Chrysomelidae > Crepidodera > Crepidodera aurea. The sequence goes on along the minus strand of OX439475.1, from coordinate 1,197,977 downwards.
TGGGTCGCCGCCTTAACAATTTCATCTGGTATAATTTCATCTTCCATTAATTCACAATCAAATGCATCATTTTGAATATCCATTTTATAGTAAATGTCACGTTTTCAACTAAACGTCAAAATATGTCAAGTTATTTTATAGTTTTAAATAATACAAAACTCGGTTACTATAGAAACCAATTGACCGGTATCTTAGACTAACCATATTATTATTTTTTCATTAAAGATAGGCCGGAAAGTAAATAAAAATGAGTCCGGTAAAAGCTTTTACCGGACTATCACAATAATTTTCTGGCTCGGTCCGACAAAATGAGATTTTCTGACCTAAAAATAAACCGGAAAGTACTAATTTCTGGCCGGTTTTAAAAAAAAGTAGTTTTTACAAAAGATGTCTTTAGATCAAAGTGGAGAAAAGCTGTATAACTCATCTTTCGTTCTAAATTTAGTTGTGTAATATTCTAGAGACTCCTACTCTGCAGATTAGAAGAAATGGTACGTCTAGACGACATAATCCCTGTACATCAATTTGGATTTAGATAGAACCCTTCTGCAACCCAACAATGCCATAGAATCGTCAATAAAATCAAAGAAAGCATAGAAGAAAAGACATTCAACAAGCTTTTGATAAAGTATGACATATAGTATGTTTCTTTGGCATGTCAAACTAATAAAAGTATGACATGTCATTTTCCCCAAATTTTTGTAATTTAAATCTATGTTGAGCAATATCAAAAGACTGGTTCGAAAATTTAAGTAGGTGTATATGCGGGAACGACTTGCCTGAATGGATATTTCTGGAAAATCAAAGGTACAGAAAAAACCTGCTTAATTAACACATGGCGACCCTTTTGAGCCCTTGAAATTCTGAAGTAAATACTCTGGAGAAAAGGAAATACTTAATTGGAAAGAAGATCGGTCAAGGTTCATAAGATGTATGGTCTTTGGGTAGCACTTATCGCTTATCATTGTATTTATTGAATAAATAAATAAATAGGACTACTATATAAATTAAAAAGACACCTACCTGACCAATTGTATCTAACTATAAAACCACATCTAAGCGAATGCTATTTTCAAGTCAAACTCGACGATGAACTCTCAGCCTACCAATCTATAAACGCAGGTGTACCGCAAGGTAGCGTTCTAGGTCCAATTCTCTATCTTATATATACAGCTAATATCCCATCAACGGACGATACGGTAATTGCGGATTTTGATCCAATAAGAGCTAAACAGAAATTACAATATCACCTCAATCTGTTGCAAAATTGGCTAGAAAAATGAAAAATTAAAGTGAATCCAATAAAGTCCGTCCATATAACATTTACAACACGACGAGATATCTGTCCTCAAGTATATATAAACAACACGCCCATACCTGTCAAAGATGAGGTGAAATATCTTGGACTTCAGTTGGACCAAAAATTAACATTTGTAGATGAACATAAAACATCAAACGATGACAACTGGATCTCAAAACAAAAAACATGAGCTGGCTAATAAACAGAAGATCTAAACTATCCATGGAAAACAAAATAATATTATATAAGGCCAATAGGCCAATAAGGACTTACGGCATAGAGCTGTAGGGATGCAGTAAACCTAGCAATATAAAAATTCTCCAAACATACCAATCAAAAGTGCTCAGAATGATAACCGCCTCTTAGTATGTTTCAAATCAAACGTTGCACAACGACCTGGACATTCCATTCATAACAAAATGATTAATGAACTCTTCAATCAACCTGTCGAAAGGGCCAGAAGATCTTGATAGATAAAAATTCCAGAGATACATCGCTGAATGGAACCTGCTGACTTACATCTTATTTGCTAATTACCCTGTATATACCATGAGTAGATTGTAAATTGGAGTGAGTAAAAAAAATTTAGTTGTGTGAGTATTGTTCCAACAATTTGTGTTTTCTGACACTTCATCCAGCTGCTGTTTAATGTTTAAATTAACTCCCAATTCGATATTGTTTTTTAGATCCCGAAACTTCTCACATCAGCTACCCAAGGTAAAATTACTTTCTAATAACGAAAATCTAGAATATATTGTTTTAACTAACAAAAAGTTTCCCAGAGAATTTAATGGACGTATTTACCGGCACACAGACTAGCAAATATTAAATAAACGGGCGAATGACTGATAAACAATTAACCCGTTTACCGTGCGCATTAGAAATCCGACAACAAAGAAAATTTCATAGTTGCAATAATGAACGTTCCATTATTAAGCGGGTTGATGAAAGAATGGTTGATTAAGCTTGATTAAAGCACGGATACGATACACGATGCTAAATCAAATTAAACTTCTATTATCTTGTTGCAAATGAAACAATGTCGTCGTCGTCGTCTTTAGACGCCACAACAATAGGATTTTCGGATACCTGTTGCGCGGGCGGACTGCTGGTAAAATGTAAGGATAGCAACTTTTTTTTAGTCTTAAAATTTGGTACGTCGTTTTTCTGATTTACAGGGTTTAATTGAAGTAAAATTATATGGAGCAGCACCATCTTGCTCTCAGAAACATTCGTTATTTTATAGAAAAATATCTGGTCACCGAGCTTCGCTCTTAATATTCAAATCTACATTTTTAAGCAGCCCAATGAGTATATAATTTAAGTATATTTATAACATGACAAATTATTAATTCATTCGCGAAAATCACGGAGTGGGCGACATCTGCTTGAACTACTGATAGGGAGATAAATAAAAAGTTAAAATGGCGATTGGCTGGAAAGAAGGCGGGAAAATTAAAAAAGCTGTCAGTGTTAATTTTCAATTGGCTGCAGCTGTTGTTGACGTTTATCAACTCCTTGTCACAGAGGTTAGTTAAATGCATTTCACCCTTTTAGGGCAACATCTACTGACGCTTGAACTTCGCTAATTGTCACGATGGACAGGTCCCGTTTCTGGGACGGGCAACAGCAGCGTGTAGGGCACACGTCCCGTCAACAGAAGATCGCTGAGCTCACTCTATTTATCACTATATAAGGAAAACTCTATGTTCAATTGATTTTATTATTTATTGATGTTGTTGCCTAGTTTTTAGTTATTTTGTTATTTTATTATTATTGACGACTTTTTTTGTGACTGTCAACAAAAAGATAAAAAGCCATATTTGTTTAAATAGATCTTTTTGTATTTACGACTGAACCAGCATTATAGACACGCAGCAGACCACTCATAACTACTTTTAAAGCCTCTCGCTTTGTAGGGATAAAATTTGAATTTAAAACGGTATCTGATATTTTTTCCAAATTTAATTGAAACCGAAATACATCATATTCTGGATCCCACTGAATCCCCAAAACTCTTTCTATTGGCAATTTAGAATATGAATTAAAGTCTTTAACGTTTTTCAGTCTCATATCTGTTGGTAAACTGAAAAGTACCTTTTTAGAATTTGATAGCCAATTAGATTTAGAGAACCATCAGTATATGAAATGCAGGTCATGACATTTGGAGCTACATGTTCGCCAACATTAGCTCAATATGTTAAGAATAAAAATGCTTCTGAATTTCAATTAACATTTCCAGATGCGTCTCATGGTATTCTGAATAAACATTATGTCGATGATTATTTAGATTCTTGTGATTCAGAAGGCATAGCAATAAAACTAATATTTGACGTTATTCACGTACATAGTCAGGGTGGATTTCATATTAGAAATTGGCTATCAAATTCTAAAAAGGTACTTTTCAGTTTACCAACAGATATGAGACTGACAAACATTAAAGACTTTAATTCATATTCTAAATTGCCAATAGAAAGAGTTTTGGGGATTCAGTGGGATCCAGAATATGATGTATTTCGGTTTCAATTAAATTTGGAAAAAATATCAGATACCGTTTTAAATTCAAATTTTATCCCTACAAAGCGAGAGGCTTTAAAAGTAGTTATGAGTATTTTTGATCCTTTAGGATTTTTAAACAATATTACAGTCAAAGGTAGAATTATTTTGCAAGACATATGGCAGGAAAAGACTGACTGGGATAACCAAATCTCATGTAACTTAAATAACAGATGGCAACAGTGGCTCCATGAGTTAAAACTCATAACCAACATTCATATACCCCGCTGTTATTCTTTAAATATTCCTTATGCTACCTCTATCCAATTGCATGCTTTCTCTGATGCTAGCACTAAAGCCTACGCTTGTGTGATTTATTTAAGAATAGAAAGTGCACGAGGTGTAGAAGTAGCATTTTTGTCGTCAAAATGTAAGGTTGTCCCTTTAAAGGAAATAACAATACCCAGACTAGAGTTAGAGGCAGCTCTCTTGAGTAGTAAACTTGCAGATCGTATTCAACGATGTTTTGAGATCAAAATTAATGACACGTTCTTTTGGACAGACTCATCAATTGTCATTTCGTGGATTATGTCTCAAAAAATTAAATTTAGGCAATATGTTGGCAACAGAATACAAAAGATTTTAGACTTTACTGAAAGAGACATGTGGAAGTGGTTACCAACTGCACTTAATCCTGCAGATTGTGCAACTAGAGAACAACTTAATAAAAACTCAAAGTGGCTTTCAGGACCAGATTTCCTTTTAAAATCATCTGAGCATTGGCCTCAAGACTTTACTGATTATGTGAAAGACCTACCAGAGGTAAAACAAACATTTGTAGGAGTAACTATAACATTTAATACACTCTCTGACATTTTACCTGATTGTAATAGATTTTCATCATGGCAACGTTTATTAAGGTCATCTGCTTGGGTTTTCAGATTTATTAATCACTGTCGCAAAAATTATTCTCACTCACAGAACTTAACTGTGGAGGAATTGCATACTACAGAACAGGTATGGTGGAAATTATTACAGTCAATATCATTTTATGATGAAATTCAATCATTAAAAACTAATGGTTCTGTAGGTAGAAACAGCAAACTTTTTAAATTAAATCCTTACTTAGATGAATTTGACGTAGTGAGACTTAGAAGTCGAATTGACACAAATATTCCTGGATTTGAGAATAATCCTGTTATACTTCCTTCAAAAAATCATTTTACCGAACTACTCGTTGGTTTCAATCATAAAAAATTTAAACATCAGGGTCGTAAAACACAAATTAATGAAATTAGACAGTTATATTGGATACTGGGACTAAATAATTTGGTAAAAAAGATTTCTAGGGACTGTCAGTTTTGTAAAAATATGAAGTCAATTCTAGCAATTCCTTGCATGGGAAACTTGCCAATTCAAAGAACCACGCCCTATATAAAACCATTCACATTTTGTGGTGTGGACTATTTCGGACCTTATTTAGTAAAAATTGGAAGGCGCCGAGAAAAACGGTATGGTGTTTTGTTTACCTGCCTAACTATTCGCGCCATTCATATTGAGATAGCTAATTCCCTTACCACTGATTCCGCCATCATGGCCATTCAGAGAATGTGTGCAAGAAGAGGCTATCCATTAGAGATTTTCAGCGACAACGGCACTAATTTTAGAGGAGCTGATAAAGAACTTCAGCTAGCTCTAAAAGAATTTAACCAACAACAAATATCTCTTAACCTTTCTGTTAGTGGTGTGAAATGGAACTTCAATCCTCCAACAGCAAGTCATATGGGCGGAGTTTGGGAGCGAAGAAGTTTTGCATACCTTGATGTTGGAAGTTGAAGACATAATAAATTCTAGACCACTGACAGATATTTCATTAGATACTCAAGACGAAGAAGCACTAACCCCAAATCATTTTCTTCTTGGACCGAAGTATAATGCTGGGAGAGTCCATCTCCTTAAAAATCTTACTATAGATAATTTCAGCTTACGGAAACAGTGGATGTATGTTCAAGACCTTGCTAATAAATTTTGGAAAAGATGGATAAATGAGTATTTACCCACTCTTCGTCTACGATCCAAGTGGCATCAAGACAAAAAGAATATAGAAGTGAATGATGTAGTTATTGTTGTTGACGATCAATCTCCAAGGAATACATGGCTGTGTTTCCGGGAAGAGATGCAAGAGTTAGAGTTGCCGACGTTAAAACTGTTAATGGAACTTTTAGACGACCTGTTTCAAAATTATGCGTTTTAGATGTTTTTCAAAAATGAATAACTCATTTGGGGCGGGAGAATGTTGTTGCCTAGTTTTTAGTTATTTTGTTATTTTATTATTATTGACGACTTCGATATACATACGGTATATAGTTTTTTTGTGACTGTCAACTTGTCAAAATAAAAAGATAAAAAAGCCATATTTGTTTAAATAGATCTTTTTGTATTTACGACTGAACCAGCATTATAGACACGCAGCAGACCGCTGCAATTGATCTGCAATGAAGGAAAATTATAGGTCTGATATTCATACTTGGGTAAAAACCTCCACAAAAACCTGTGACAAGACTCTCGACGTGTGGCAGATATTGATATCATATTTTTTCAAAAATTTTCAGTTACAAAAATAGTTCATTCGTACATTACATTACAATTTGCTCTTGGAAAATACAAAGTCACAATCAACCTTAAAATGTACTATGAAAATAGAGAATTTTAAATGTCTCTTTAAAGTTTCTTGTAAAATAAAAAATTGAAATCTATGTTAATAGTACACGTGTATGATAATGAAAATTTAAATATTAAAACTGTCCGCATAATAAAATAGTAGCCGTAAGGGGTAGTCTCACACTATCGGGGAAGGGAAGAACCTTTACCCGATGTGCATAAAGCATTTCCACCCGTCAAAAAAAAAAGATTAGCTTTAGGTTAGGTTAGATCTTTGTAATAAATAAAGAAAAGTACGATACGTGTGACATTTTGACATTTGTTACATTCTGACAGGTGTCATATTTTGACATTTGTTCATTTTGAGACTTGTTCATTTTGACAGTTGTTACATTCTGATACGTATCACATTTTGTCACGTTTTTACAGGTGTCACATTTTGACAAGTGTCCATTTTAACAGTGTTACTCAACGTTCCTATAAATATTTACCTAAACCCATAATTTCTGAAATTGAATTGACAACGTTGTATTTTCAACTTTGAATTTATGAGATGGCTGTCATTTAACAAGCAAATTATTTATGTCCGTCAAATGAACATTTCCTTTTTTATATAAAGCGGCAAATTTAAAATTGAATTCTTTCAGATTAAAACGCCAGAAATTAAATAAAGTCAAATCTTTTTACTACTATACTATACAGAAGAAAGGAGTGCAGTATTTAATTTGCAGAACGTAGTACAGATTCAAGAGGTAGAAATTTTATTTTTACCTCGTCCTTCAATGCTTATTTGTAGTTAAAATGTAAATTTTAATACATCTGATCGGCCTAATATAGTTTTTGTCTAGATAAACCTGTTCTTTTGACAGATAAGTCAGACTTTATTTATTCACAGCCGTATCGTATGTATTTTAATTGATTCAGAATTTTGTATTAATATATATTTCAAAATGGCTTCATTCTAAAAATATTATCAGTCCTCCTAAATCCTTCAAGGCAGAATTATTAGTAATAGCAAGGCAACATAAAAACAAATTCAAAAAATATATTATAGATGAGATGGCGAGAGAAAAAGGAATTAAAATTCTCAGATTGCAAATATACCTGATGTAGTAATTAACATGTTAACTTCGCTGATTAATGAACCCTTCGAATCTGGTATCTTTCCAAGCTGTCTAAAAACAGCTATAATAATCCCACTTCATAAGGGTGGCGACAAAACCGAAACCTGTAACTATAGACCTATTGCTTTATTAGCTACCTTATCGAAGATAATAGAAAGGCTAATGGTAGGCTTCAGTATTTTGTGACTTCGCAAAGGCCTTTGATTGTGTTAATCATGAAATCTTAATTAAGAAACTACAAATTTGTAGCGTACGTGGTGGTACTTTGCAATGGTTTAAAACTTACCTAGAAAATAGAAATTAGCAGTGGAGTACCTCAAGGTTCAGTGTTAGGTCCAATTTTATTTTTATTATTCATCAACGATATCACAGTGGAAGAATTACTTTATTTGCCGATGACACGAGTGCAACCTGGAGTAGTTCTGATATACATATAAACAAAGATCTAGTAACTATCAAGTCATGGCGTTAGATGGATTGACCATCAGTATATATATTTACTTTGTAATGGAGCTATCTTTGGACCATAATGGAGGAAATGGGATCGGTAAAACACCTGTTTCAACTGGTGTGCAACCTCTATTAGAAAAACAGCGGGAAAGTCAGAATCGACGGGAATTACTCAGGGAGCTTCAAAACGACCTCAGGGCTGCATTCTTTCACCTACCTTATTTAACGCTTATAGCGAGTACGTCATGAGAGAGGTTCTAGATGAGTGGCAAGGCTATATCAATTGGTGGATAGCTAGAAGATCAGGAACAATGGAACGACTAATCATAGAAAGGAAAGTAAAAGGCAAACGCCCAAGAGGCAGATCTCCAACTAGATGGGTAGACCAAACAAAACCCTTAATAAATATGAAACTGCATGATGCCGAAGGGATTGCACATGGAATCAACTGCTCAATCAAATTGCAAGGTTATGTTTCTCAAAACAATAAAACATTTAAATTTCTTGATGTGCGAAATTTGTTTTTGAATGCAGTTTCAGATGTAAATAGAGAACATTAGGGAAAATGCATTGGTCTTGTTAAAAATGTGTAAAATTCATTTAGGAAAGTGGATATATCAATGGATAATTTAATAGAACCGATAATAATAAACCTCAGAAAAGACAATTATAGTGATACCAGTAGTTTTAGTGAAGACAGTGACTTTTAAAGATAGTTCTTGAACTAACTTTTTTTTAATCTTTGAGTTTAGGTAAGTACTGAAGCGTTACTTTTAATGCCAAGAGATTAAAAAAAGTTTTATCCCAACATATAATCCTCCTTGTTATTTATTGGTTAAATTTAATTCGTTCAATGTTAAAGTGTCAGATGCATAAAGTTTATTTTTATTTTTTGTAAATAATATAACTTCAAAATTTAATCTACGAAGTGCGTATATATATTTTATATGCTGTGACCTTATTTATATTATAGAAACTTATTTTGCAAAGTACGCCTATGGAATGTGACGTTATATCCCCACTTTTACTGTACTCATCTATCCTTTATAGTATATATTACTATAGAAACGAGTTATTATATCTGCCGTTGCTAGGAAATAAAACTAAAAGCTTAACTTTTCTTGTAAATATCTCGGAAGATCGAATTTTCACAGACATGAGACCTACATTTTTTGCCGATTTAGATAGGAATTAGTCTACCCTGAAAGTTTCATTGAATTCTGACAAGTGGATTTCGAGATCCTCTGGACACACACACATACATACATACATACAAACCTTGCTCGTTTTATAGTATTTGATAAGTATATTGTACAAGTCAAACGTTCTTCATAATAATAGCAGTCTGATATACGTTATACCAGAAATGCCATAATGCGATTTAATTTCGATAACAGGCCACATGTTGAATTACTTTTAATGTGGCTCGTTTTTCGTTAAACACATTTTCACTTCTTTCAAATATTTCGTTAAGCTTTAGAAAACAGCCTTTTCCCAGGTAACGCTTTCGATATATTCTATTAACGTACCCTGTACATACTATAACTATAATAAATAGTCTTAATGACGGTAGTGTCTAATTTCAATAGACCCTGCCGGGAATACTCTATTTAACCTGATGCTTTTGAAACGTAATCAGTATTATCTACATTAATGACATTTTCCATTGAACGTCTTAGGCATATTGAAATACTGCGTGTTATCTGTGAACACGTCACCGCTCACTAACAGAAGCTGCAAGTCTATCACCCCCTCAAGGGGTAAGTATAAGATAACTCCTTAAAGGTCTCTCCGATAAAATTATTTACCATGTGAGAGATTGATGTGGCTCTGACATCCTATAAATCATACTCCCGCTGGCTTTAGACAAGCAGGTTTCCGAAACCATTGATGGATCTTTCATATTCTGAACGGGATAAAAGAAATTCGTGAAGTTATTTAGGCGGTTCTGTCAAGCGAAAGTGAAATTCGTCACAAGTTTCGGGGATGCCAGAACTTGGAAAAATAATTCAATTTGCATTCGTATTTGTTTTGATTTCATAATTGTTTTTTTTTTTCAATTTTCATTTTCAACTTGTTATTAATGAAAAATATATGGGAAAGCCACAACACGTAACAAGATAAGAAATATATTTATGATAATTTGATTCCAAGCGAGAAAATGAAGTTGTGGATATAGTGAACAAATATGTGTATCTAGACACCATTAAGGGTTAACGGTGATAAGAAAATTTGAAAATTATACAGAAGGATTATTTTAGGAAAACAAACATCCCAATCATCAGCTTTAAACGGTACAGTAGAATTTAAATTTTTTACCATCTACCTCGGCAATTGTTGTTAAGGTCATATAATTTTTTTAAATTTTAAATTTCTCTTCTAATTACTATTTTAATGAATTGTTTTGTAAAAAAATTTTATCGTATTCTATACCCAAGTTCTTCAAAATATGTTTTTAGATCTTGTGCAAAGAGAATCCCATCAACCAAACACGTACGTACATAAACAATAATTTAATAAGTACACAGTATTTACCAAAATTTCACTGTCAAAACTGCTTTTGTATAAATCTATATTGGAGTAGAAAAACCTTTTTATATAATAAATCATTTTAGGCTATTAGTACACGACATCGAATATACATATAATGTATTACTTTTATGGAAAAAAGATGGAAGTAACAAAATTGCTGTGTGGTTAAAGCTTTATTATAGGCCTCTCTACTTTTTCTAAATTGTTGGTTTTTACCGGCATGTAACCATCAGGGACGGCTTAAGTAAAAGTAATACAATAAATGGCACAACATTTGTTAATTGTCACATAAATTTAGGAGCATATTTTTCAGTACAATTTTCTATTGTGGCATTTACTAGCACTATTTGCCACATACAACTTTGGTATCTAAAATATTGTAAGGGTATCAAATTCTGCAAAGATAGTTTTTTGAATTATTCGAAGCAAAATTTCATCAAAATTCGAGTCACCTCACTTTAAAACATTTTAACAAATTAAATTTTGTATGAAAGTAATAGCTTACAAGAAGTAGAATCTTATTTAATTAAAGAAAACTTAAAATTTAACATTGAAGTCCCTTAAGACCACTTTACATATTAATTTAAGCAATTTATTCAAATTTTAGAGTGAATAAACATAAAATAGACTATTCAGGCATGAAACTGGACAAGTAAAACCAACTGAAAATATAATTTTTGGAAAGTTATAAATAAAATTAAAAATCAATATAACCTCAAATTTAATATCTTTCAAAACTTCTAAGAAAATCAATTTAGAATAAAAGAACTATTAGAAATCGAAATAAGGGCACTAAATGTATCAAAAATTTATTACAAACATAGAAGAACATAGACAATAACTAAATAATTTGAATATTTAAAAAACACAGAGTAGAAAATTTCAAATCATTAGTATGAAGTAAAGAATGATCAGAACGGTTTGAAAATTATACTACCAAATGTAATAGTTAGATTTAGGTTTAAAAATGTTTAATTTTTATTGTTTGAAGTAAAATTTCAAGAAATTTGATAATTTTTAAAACAAGAGTGCTATGGAATCAGTTTTAATAAAACAGATTTCACAGAATTTTCGAGGCTCTTCCAATTTAGATCATCAAACAGTGCACATCGCTCCTATATTGAAAAACAATTGAAAAAAAAGTGACAATTAAAGAAAATTAAAAACTTTACCAGAAAGGATGTGTGTATTAGCAAGAACTGCATGATATAACTTAGTTCTTGCATGATTTTGTGATTCCTGATAAACCAAAAATGTTCATTCCCGATGTTAAAAAACCTATGAATCTGGAGAAAATTGATTCCTTATTTTCTGCGTGATATGATTCCTGTTTACTGAATTATTAAGCCCAGCATCCTGCATTTACTACTATCCGTCCCTAGGGATCTCAAAGTAAAATAAAAGGTATAAAATATTAAATATCTAGGTATTTGAAAAAGACTAAAGGCCTAATAATAAAAAAAAATAATAATACAATTTGAAACAGAAAGAGTTCTACTTAAGGTTAAAAATTTAAGTTTAGAATTCTTCTTTTTCTTTGGAGAATAAAAGTAATGGACACATTTTAATATAAGAAAGTTTTCTTACCTTTTTCTACAATTAGTTTTTAATTAATATTAGTTCATTGTTTGTTTTTATTTCCTTTCATTCATGTAATGCGTTTTAAATAAAGGAAATTTGTGGTGTAATTTTTAAAAGGATCTGCATTCTTTATTTTTGAAACTGAGTTGTGTTATGAACCGACTCCTGATTTTAAGAGATCTCATGTTTCTTCTTGACGGAAGATGGCGCCCAAATAGATAATAATTTTTCTACCAGATGAGGTAAGGTAAATTAATAAAAATAAAATAATTTAAATTTCTAAAATTATAATTACGAATAAAAACAAATAAATTCAATTCCACAAAACATAATAAATCATAACAATATATTAAATAATAAATTGATTTATTCGTTAAAAACATTTTTAAACACTTAAAAAATGAATCAAGATTTGTTTTATTAATTTTTACACTGTTTTGCTTTCTTAATATAAATTTCTCGAATTTTTTTTATTAAAAAAAAACCTCAGACACTCATTTCTCAACAGTTTCACACCGACGATGCAATTTGAAGTGTTCGTGCCAACAACGTTTCCTTAATTCTCTCAATGCATCCAGTCGATCTTTTCACTTTTTGCTGACAAGGTTTAGATGAAATTTCCTGAAATTTCACATTATGGTGTTTCTCTTACCCCGAATGCTTGAGTGAAAAGATTCCGGAGAATTAGAGTTTTCTTTTATATTCGTCTGGAAACTAATTTAATAGACGAAAATATCCGTGCGGAGTTCATTTTGTTTTGTAAAAACTTTTTTTGAATAATGAAACCACTGAAACATAAAACAATCAGAAACAAGCGCAATTGTGCTACAATCTGTTAGCAAAACCGATAAATGATTAAATTCCACATTTGTATTCTGAATTAAAATCGTATTTAATTATGTAGATAATATTATGTCTTCTACTCTGCTTTTTTAATTCTTTAGTCAATATTACAGTTGAAGGATTTCACTGTACTTTTATGGCTAAAATCCCAAGCCTTTTGCCTTTTTAGAAATCGAATTTGGAAGCTCTATTCATCAGGTATCTTTCCTTTTTTATATTTTTTACTGTTTTCACAAAATTCCTACATAGGCACATATACAAAATATTAATTCAATGAAATCTACACCACGTACAAAGTGAAATATGCCAGTAACCACATTTATATTTGTTGTTTACGTAATAAACCCCTTCATGTCCAGGCTCGAAATGGGGGATGAAAAAACCATTGTGCTAAAAGCCTTTTTCAAAGCCGTTCATGATTTAGCGGTAAAAATAATGAATAAACAGTTGAAATTTTCAGATATTAGCGGTTTATCTGTGCCGTTATCAAAACGTTAATACAACGCTGGACAAAATGAAAATTCATTTTTCATTTTTATGAGAGGAGATGGGGTGGTTGGAGTATAAGTGAAGTTTTGAAATGTTTACATTTTTATTCTTCTCGTGTATTTTTGTAAACACAAATTTTTTTAAATATTTGTTAGTAATTTGTAGGCTTAAACCGGAATTATATGAGATTCTAGTTTTGAAAAAAGTCTAAATAGGGTAAACAGTCCTATTATTGGCACTTTAAGGTTGGCGTACGGATTTAAAGAAGATTAATGTATTATTACTTCAGAATCAGAGCCAATGTGCTTTTAGTTGGATATAATAACCTTCACAGAGTGTGAAATACATTAAAAAAAACGAAAATCGTTGCTTAATTATTGTGATATTAACGAATTAAGTGAAATAGGTCTAATTTCCAATCATTGGCACCTTCGACCCAATTATTGGCATACCACTCATACCAGTTATTGGCACCCTTTTTCTCATACAAAAGATAGATAAAAAGTTGTTTTTTAAAATATTGCACAACTGTAAATTAGTATACATATTTCGTATATGATGAACACTTTTTACTTACCAAAGACAAATAAAAATTAAATTGTTTAAAATATTGCACACCCTTTAGAAACTTTTTCATATTAGAAGTACATGATTTACACGGTATTTTCTACTACATTTCTGACATCGAATTTCTGCTAATTTATTTATTAGTGTTAGCATTACAATGGACGTCGTATATATGTTATTTGTGCATATAAAACAAATACATTTTTTAACCAGAATATTATTTCTGCGAACAGGATTTTGATGATTAACCCTGTATTGACTGGAATTCATTGAGAGTTGACTGATTCTAAATTTGGACCAATTTTCAAAAATTGACTGGAAATCATTGAGAATTGACTGATTCGAATTTAGAAAGACTATATAGTGCTAATTGATTTTAGACTGTGTTTGTGCGCAGAAATTCTAGGGTGAAGCTGAAAGAAGAAAAATGGAAACTGATTATGAGGTTGTGTGGGATAAAAGTGTAATCCAAATTTTTTGTTAATTGAAATGTTTTGGATAATTTCTTCAAAATATTGTCTTTCACATTTATTGTTTGCTTTCATTTTTGGCATCTAAAATTGAGATGTACCTACCTAAATAATTCATTTATGTTTTTGTTCTTTGTACATAAATGCTATAGTTACTAAATAGGTAATAATAACTTTAATTTAGATTTAAACAAACATGAATGTATTTATAAAATCAGGGTGCCAACAAATTTCTCCCTATATTCTGTTATATAAACTAATAATTGGCACCCATGTTAACAATTGAAATATATCACAATTATAGTGCCACTATTTGGCACCCCCCTAATTTAATTAAAATATTACATTTTCCAATCAATAATTACTCCTTACTTAATAGTAACTACATGAACACAACAAAATAGATTTAAAATATTAATTATGTAATTCACAATTTAAAAAAAGATGTTTAAAAACATCAGTGCGTTTAAACGGATTAGAAGAAGTTCCGAATTTTTTAACAGCCATATATTTCAATGTATTTTACTAAATAAGCTGCTCTAATGTACGGTATACTTATTTAACGATAAATTACCATTTTTATAATGTTTCAACAATAAATTTCCTCTATAAAATTAGTGCCAATAATTGGTACCTATACAGATACCTTGTAACTAACCATTGGCACCCATGTCAATAAATTGGAATCTATTAGAATTTGCTTGCCAATAGTTTTCCCGCTAATAACCTCTCTTTATTTCGTAATAAACTTAGTAAATCAAATATATACTAATAAAATAACATATAGTTTGGAAATATGTTGATAGGACCATCATCATAATAAGCTGTTTCTTATGGTTTACATAAAAACTTACCGTTTTCAGTTGGACCGGTGTTAACATCGGTCACTACTTGTAAACTTAACCATGCAACTCAAGTTTTACTCTAACGTTCAGATTGCGAAGAAATGTGTGCCTAGAATCTATTAATTTCAATTATTTGTGTCTAGGTGCCAATATTAGGACGGGTGACAACCATTGGTCACTTTACCCTATAACATTTTTGTAAAAGTCGATTTTTGTGTGACAAACAAGTGCCTTCGAGCCGAATCTTACAAAATATTTTGGATATTTTTATGGACAGTTATATTTTCGAAAACAATCTAAATAGTGGTTTTTTCGACAAACAATGCTGTCAATTTAATTTTTGCCATAGTTAAGTGTATTTTTAAATTTTTTAATATTTTTTATTTTGAGATATTTAGAAGAGATAAATCACTGTAATATTCGTTTATGACAGGGTCCAAAAATTTGATTATTGTCTAGTGACAAATTGTAAAACTTCTTGGATGTGGTAAATTAATCTTCATTTGTATTTGTATAATTCCTGATCTCATTGATTTTGTTGTGATTAGGAATATTTCTATAAATTACTTGAATATAGAAGAAACATGGGATTCAGACCATTCACCTATCCTTATAACCTTGAGTGATACAATTGAGAGACTTGTAAACAGACTGACAGATTGGCAAAGCTTCAAATTACAACTTGAAGATAATATTAATCTTTCAGTACCTATTAGAACTAAAGAACAACTAGACAAAGAAGTAGAATTGCTTGTTAAAAAGATTCAACAATACACCAATTATTACACAAAGAACAAAGGGGTAAAGAGGAGCTTATCGCTGAAAAACGAAAACTAAGACAGAAATGGCATCAATCGAGAGCACCAATGGATAAAAGAAATTTAAACAATGCTACTCAGCAATTAAAAAGAGAAATTTCCATTTCGCTTGACACGAGCTCTGCTCTAACGGAATTTTAGGTAAACAAACATAACTGATGTCTAGTGTATAGCGATATATAATGGGGAGACCTTATCTGCAGATTTTTATCTTTTAAGTGATTAACGATAAACCAATTTTGAAAAAAAAATGTCAAACATATAGTACAGTAAAATTAGAATTGTAAATGGAAAAAATTAGAGGCAAACTAAAACTTTGCAGGTTGTTTTTGGTCAATGGGACGAACTCAAATCCAAGTTTTCGACCTTCAACCCCTTGCAGAAGGGTGGTTTTTGGGGGTGAGTTTGTTTTTTGCAAATAACTCCCTCGTTTTTAATATTACAAAAAAACTTTAAAGAGCAATTTTGTAGAGAATTACATTTGCAACAACTTTTAATTCTTGACTTTTTTCATAACTGCATTATTTTGTTTATAACAATTGTTTAAAAAATTGAAAAACTGGTTCTCGTTTTTTTTTCAGTTTTCCACTGATTTCATTGAAAAAACTATACATTATATTTGTAGCTGTTTATATTCTCTACATTTTTTGTCTGAACTATTTTTTCATAGTTGTTTAATTTTCAACCATAAAATTAAACACAACATTCAAAATGTTAAATCGTATCAAACCGGCAACACGGCGCGAATACACATTATTTTAATATATTTGGTATGGTATGTGTATGGTATTTTAATATAAAAAAAATTGCATTTTTATATGTACAAATAAAAATTTATTTTAAATTATTTTTTGTGGTAAAATATCCAAATTTATACTACAATTATAGTTGTTTTTAGTACAAATGTTTTTAGTTTTTACTTTTTCAAAAATGTAATTAATGTATTTGATTTTCACATAATTGAATTACCCAGGGGGAAGTGGGACAAAAGACCTAATTTCCACACCTTATTCTCGTATTGTGGGTATATAAACTTGACCGCTTTTGCTTGCATTCAGTCTAAATGTAATTTGTAACAGCAAAATTCGATTTAATCAGGTGATCAAGCGACGCGAACGATTTATCTGTATCAATCTCTCTCTCTCTCTCTCTCTCTCTCTCTTTCTCTCAACTTGCTTTACGCCACTTTCTAGGCCAATAATCTAGTCATATTAGTTCAATATTATAAATTCAACACATGTTATGGTGTGTTTAAGTTCCAATTTGGCACGTAACTTCCGATATTCGCAGGTTACGGAATTGCTTTGACGCATTGCAGTTGTAAAATCGGTCTCAGAGAAACAGCCTTTTGACAGATAAAAGACCTAATCAATTTTCATCAAGTTGGAGACGGCAATTGCCTGCCATGTGGCATGGCGGTTTGATTCTTGAAAATTGATAATCGAGTTGAAAATAGTTTCGGATTCTGGAGGTGAAATTAGTGGATATCGAATATATTGAATGTGTCTTAATGATACAAAGCGGCTATGATTGATTAATGATTCATTTAAGTGTCATTTAAGAAATGAGAGACTCAAAACAAATGTTTATACAACTTAATTCTATTAATATCAACAATTTTTTTCCTAGTATTTCTATTTTTGAAATTTTGGTACTTAATAGTATATATATATATATATATATATATATATAAAATAGTCATTATAAAATCAAAAATCATTAAAATCACTAATCCGTCAACGTATTTTCAAACAAATTACTTAGCTGCTTAAGTTTTAGTACAGTAAAATTAGCTAAAAGATAGGAAATAATTTATAAGTCAACGAAATTTTGCAGGGATGTCCCTAAACAAGTGTCATTTAAGAGATGAGACTCAAAACAAGTGTTTATACAACTTAATTCTATTAATATCAACAATTTCTGGACATAATCCTAGTATTTCTATTTTTGAAATTTTGGTGGGATCGCGCGAACCTCCACCAAATTGTTAAAAATTTGCTCGTATTTAATAGTATATAAAATAGTCGTTATAGTCGATTTTGATGTATAAGATAGTATTAAAATAATAAAGCGTTCGAAATCCATAGGCGTACCACTTCTTTTAGTAGACAGTTAAAATATTTTGTGAAGTTATACCTCGAGTATTTTCGTATGAAATAACCTTTGTATAAATATAATAAATATATCGGGTGTACACTTATATTTTCACCTAATTAATCTGCTTATAACTTCTAAGCATACTGTATATAAAAAAGGGTAGACAAAATTAAAAAAATTAAAATTGTGTGTTGGCAGGCTAGCCAATATAAAATTATTTTAAATAAAAGGTCTGATAAATGAAAAACTATAACATACAACAAGGATGTAGTATTCTAAATTATAAAATAATACTGTTTAGCAAAGTAAGAACCAATAATTAAAGTTAAACTTACCTGGTATATAGAATTGTTATCATTTTTAAAAGCTGATTGGTCTGTAAAATATGCTGGAAATCTAAGATGGAAAAAAGTTTGTTGAAAAATAGATGAAAGAACGGGGACATTCTTTTTAAGAAAATTAAGCGAAGTTTGAAATTTTTTTTATTGGATAATAATTAGTAAACAAATTATAAATTGAAACAAAGTACAAAGTTAATTGTACAAATTACACTGGTCAACATTTTATCTACGCTGTAGTCTATTTTTATGTATGAGAGAGTATTAAAATAATAAAGCGTTCGTAATCCATAGGCGTACCACTTCTTTTAGTAGACAGTTAAAATATTTTGTGAAGTTATACCTCGAGTATTTTCGTATGAAATAACCTTTGTATAAATATAATAAATATATCGGGTGTACACTTATATTTTCACCTAATTAATCTGCTTATAACTTCTAAGCATACTGTATATAAAAAAGGGTAGACAAAATTAAAAAAATTAAAATTGTGTGTTGGCAGGCTAGCCAATATAAAATTATTTTAAATAAAAGGTCTGATAAATGAAAAACTATAACATACAACAAGGATGTAGTATTCTAAATTATAAAATAATACTGTTTAGCAAAGTAAGAACCAATAATTAAAGTTAAACTTACCTGGTATATAGAATTGTTATCATTTTTAAAAGCTGATTGGTCTGTAAAATATGCTGGAAATCTAAGATGGAAAAAAGTTTGTTGAAAAATAGATGAAAGAACGGGGACATTCTTTTTAAGAAAATTAAGCGAAGTTTGAAATTTTTTTTATTGGATAATAATTAGTAAACAAATTATAAATTGAAACAAAGTACAAAGTTAATTGTACAAATTACACTGGTCAACATTTTATCTACGCTGTAGTCTATTTTTATGTATGAGAGAGTATTAAAATAATAAAGCGTTCGTAATCCATAGGCGTACCACTTCTTTTAGTAGACAGTTAAAATATTTTGTGAAGTTATACCTCGAGTATTTTCGTATGAAATAACCTTTGTATAAATATAATAAATATATCGGGTGTACACTTATATTTTCACCTAATTAATCTGCTTATAACTTCTAAGCATACTGTATATAAAAAAGGGTAGACAAAATTAAAAAAATTAAAATTGTGTGTTGGCAGGCTAGCCAATATAAAATTATTTTAAATAAAAGGTCTGATAAATGAAAAACTATAACATACAACAAGGATGTAGTATTCTAAATTATAAAATAATACTGTTTAGCAAAGTAAGAACCAATAATTAAAGTTAAACTTACCTGGTATATAGAATTGTTATCATTTTTAAAAGCTGATTGGTCTGTAAAATATGCTGGAAATCTAAGATGGAAAAAAGTTTGTTGAAAAATAGATGAAAGAACGGGGACATTCTTTTTAAGAAAATTAAGCGAAGTTTGAAATTTTTTTTATTGGATAATAATTAGTAAACAAATTATAAATTGAAACAAAGTACAAAGTTAATTGTACAAATTACACTGGTCAACATTTTATCTACGCTGTAGTCTATTTTTATGTATGAGAGAGTATTAAAATAATAAAGCGTTCGTAATCCATAGGCGTACCACTTCTTTTAGTAGACAGTTAAAATATTTTGTGAAGTTATACCTCGAGTATTTTCGTATGAAATAACCTTTGTATAAATATAATAAATATATCGGGTGTACACTTATATTTTCACCTAATTAATCTGCTTATAACTTCTAAGCATACTGTATATAAAAAAGGGTAGACAAAATTAAAAAAATTAAAATTGTGTGTTGGCAGGCTAGCCAATATAAAATTATTTTAAATAAAAGGTCTGATAAATGAAAAACTATAACATACAACAAGGATGTAGTATTCTAAATTATAAAATAATACTGTTTAGCAAAGTAAGAACCAATAATTAAAGTTAAACTTACCTGGTATATAGAATTGTTATCATTTTTAAAAGCTGATTGGTCTGTAAAATATGCTGGAAATCTAAGATGGAAAAAAGTTTGTTGAAAAATAGATGAAAGAACGGGGACATTCTTTTTAAGAAAATTAAGCGAAGTTTGAAATTTTTTTTATTGGATAATAATTAGTAAACAAATTATAAATTGAAACAAAGTACAAAGTTAATTGTACAAATTACACTGGTCAACATTTTATCTACGCTGTAGTCTATTTTTATGTATGAGAGAGTATTAAAATAATAAAGCGTTCGTAATCCATAGGCGTACCACTTCTTTTAGTAGACAGTTAAAATATTTTGTGAAGTTATACCTCGAGTATTTTCGTATGAAATAACCTTTGTATAAATATAATAAATATATCGGGTGTACACTTATATTTTCACCTAATTAATCTGCTTATAACTTCTAAGCATACTGTATATAAAAAAGGGTAGACAAAATTAAAAAAATTAAAATTGTGTGTTGGCAGGCTAGCCAATATAAAATTATTTTAAATAAAAGGTCTGATAAATGAAAAACTATAACATACAACAAGGATGTAGTATTCTAAATTATAAAATAATACTGTTTAGCAAAGTAAGAACCAATAATTAAAGTTAAACTTACCTGGTATATAGAATTGTTATCATTTTTAAAAGCTGATTGGTCTGTAAAATATGCTGGAAATCTAAGATGGAAAAAAGTTTGTTGAAAAATAGATGAAAGAACGGGGACATTCTTTTTAAGAAAATTAAGCGAAGTTTGAAATTTTTTTTATTGGATAATAATTAGTAAACAAATTATAAATTGAAACAAAGTACAAAGTTAATTGTACAAATTACACTGGTCAACATTTTATCTACGCTGTAGTCTATTTTTATGTATGAGAGAGTATTAAAATAATAAAGCGTTCGTAATCCATAGGCGTACCACTTCTTTTAGTAGACAGTTAAAATATTTTGTGAAGTTATACCTCGAGTATTTTCGTATGAAATAACCTTTGTATAAATATAATAAATATATCGGGTGTACACTTATATTTTCACCTAATTAATCTGCTTATAACTTCTAAGCATACTGTATATAAAAAAGGGTAGACAAAATTAAAAAAATTAAAATTGTGTGTTGGCAGGCTAGCCAATATAAAATTATTTTAAATAAAAGGTCTGATAAATGAAAAACTATAACATACAACAAGGATGTAGTATTCTAAATTATAAAATAATACTGTTTAGCAAAGTAAGAACCAATAATTAAAGTTAAACTTACCTGGTATATAGAATTGTTATCATTTTTAAAAGCTGATTGGTCTGTAAAATATGCTGGAAATCTAAGATGGAAAAAAGTTTGTTGAAAAATAGATGAAAGAACGGGGACATTCTTTTTAAGAAAATTAAGCGAAGTTTGAAATTTTTTTTATTGGATAATAATTAGTAAACAAATTATAAATTGAAACAAAGTACAAAGTTAATTGTACAAATTACACTGGTCAACATTTTATCTACGCTGTAGTCTATTTTTATGTATGAGAGAGTATTAAAATAATAAAGCGTTCGTAATCCATAGGCGTACCACTTCTTTTAGTAGACAGTTAAAATATTTTGTGAAGTTATACCTCGAGTATTTTCGTATGAAATAACCTTTGTATAAATATAATAAATATATCGGGTGTACACTTATATTTTCACCTAATTAATCTGCTTATAACTTCTAAGCATACTGTATATAAAAAAGGGTAGACAAAATTAAAAAAATTAAAATTGTGTGTTGGCAGGCTAGCCAATATAAAATTATTTTAAATAAAAGGTCTGATAAATGAAAAACTATAACATACAACAAGGATGTAGTATTCTAAATTATAAAATAATACTGTTTAGCAAAGTAAGAACCAATAATTAAAGTTAAACTTACCTGGTATATAGAATTGTTATCATTTTTAAAAGCTGATTGGTCTGTAAAATATGCTGGAAATCTAAGATGGAAAAAAGTTTGTTGAAAAATAGATGAAAGAACGGGGACATTCTTTTTAAGAAAATTAAGCGAAGTTTGAAATTTTTTTTATTGGATAATAATTAGTAAACAAATTATAAATTGAAACAAAGTACAAAGTTAATTGTACAAATTACACTGGTCAACATTTTATCTACGCTGTAGTCTATTTTTATGTATGAGAGAGTATTAAAATAATAAAGCGTTCGTAATCCATAGGCGTACCACTTCTTTTAGTAGACAGTTAAAATATTTTGTGAAGTTATACCTCGAGTATTTTCGTATGAAATAACCTTTGTATAAATATAATAAATATATCGGGTGTACACTTATATTTTCACCTAATTAATCTGCTTATAACTTCTAAGCATACTGTATATAAAAAAGGGTAGACAAAATTAAAAAAATTAAAATTGTGTGTTGGCAGGCTAGCCAATATAAAATTATTTTAAATAAAAGGTCTGATAAATGAAAAACTATAACATACAACAAGGATGTAGTATTCTAAATTATAAAATAATACTGTTTAGCAAAGTAAGAACCAATAATTAAAGTTAAACTTACCTGGTATATAGAATTGTTATCATTTTTAAAAGCTGATTGGTCTGTAAAATATGCTGGAAATCTAAGATGGAAAAAAGTTTGTTGAAAAATAGATGAAAGAACGGGGACATTCTTTTTAAGAAAATTAAGCGAAGTTTGAAATTTTTTTTATTGGATAATAATTAGTAAACAAATTATAAATTGAAACAAAGTACAAAGTTAATTGTACAAATTACACTGGTCAACATTTTATCTACGCTGTAGTCTATTTTTATGTATGAGAGAGTATTAAAATAATAAAGCGTTCGTAATCCATAGGCGTACCACTTCTTTTAGTAGACAGTTAAAATATTTTGTGAAGTTATACCTCGAGTATTTTCGTATGAAATAACCTTTGTATAAATATAATAAATATATCGGGTGTACACTTATATTTTCACCTAATTAATCTGCTTATAACTTCTAAGCATACTGTATATAAAAAAGGGTAGACAAAATTAAAAAAATTAAAATTGTGTGTTGGCAGGCTAGCCAATATAAAATTATTTTAAATAAAAGGTCTGATAAATGAAAAACTATAACATACAACAAGGATGTAGTATTCTAAATTATAAAATAATACTGTTTAGCAAAGTAAGAACCAATAATTAAAGTTAAACTTACCTGGTATATAGAATTGTTATCATTTTTAAAAGCTGATTGGTCTGTAAAATATGCTGGAAATCTAAGATGGAAAAAAGTTTGTTGAAAAATAGATGAAAGAACGGGGACATTCTTTTTAAGAAAATTAAGCGAAGTTTGAAATTTTTTTTATTGGATAATAATTAGTAAACAAATTATAAATTGAAACAAAGTACAAAGTTAATTGTACAAATTACACTGGTCAACATTTTATCTACGCTGTAGTCTATTTTTATGTATGAGAGAGTATTAAAATAATAAAGCGTTCGTAATCCATAGGCGTACCACTTCTTTTAGTAGACAGTTAAAATATTTTGTGAAGTTATACCTCGAGTATTTTCGTATGAAATAACCTTTGTATAAATATAATAAATATATCGGGTGTACACTTATATTTTCACCTAATTAATCTGCTTATAACTTCTAAGCATACTGTATATAAAAAAGGGTAGACAAAATTAAAAAAATTAAAATTGTGTGTTGGCAGGCTAGCCAATATAAAATTATTTTAAATAAAAGGTCTGATAAATGAAAAACTATAACATACAACAAGGATGTAGTATTCTAAATTATAAAATAATACTGTTTAGCAAAGTAAGAACCAATAATTAAAGTTAAACTTACCTGGTATATAGAATTGTTATCATTTTTAAAAGCTGATTGGTCTGTAAAATATGCTGGAAATCTAAGATGGAAAAAAGTTTGTTGAAAAATAGATGAAAGAACGGGGACATTCTTTTTAAGAAAATTAAGCGAAGTTTGAAATTTTTTTTATTGGATAATAATTAGTAAACAAATTATAAATTGAAACAAAGTACAAAGTTAATTGTACAAATTACACTGGTCAACATTTTATCTACGCTGTAGTCTATTTTTATGTATGAGAGAGTATTAAAATAATAAAGCGTTCGTAATCCATAGGCGTACCACTTCTTTTAGTAGACAGTTAAAATATTTTGTGAAGTTATACCTCGAGTATTTTCGTATGAAATAACCTTTGTATAAATATAATAAATATATCGGGTGTACACTTATATTTTCACCTAATTAATCTGCTTATAACTTCTAAGCATACTGTATATAAAAAAGGGTAGACAAAATTAAAAAAATTAAAATTGTGTGTTGGCAGGCTAGCCAATATAAAATTATTTTAAATAAAAGGTCTGATAAATGAAAAACTATAACATACAACAAGGATGTAGTATTCTAAATTATAAAATAATACTGTTTAGCAAAGTAAGAACCAATAATTAAAGTTAAACTTACCTGGTATATAGAATTGTTATCATTTTTAAAAGCTGATTGGTCTGTAAAATATGCTGGAAATCTAAGATGGAAAAAAGTTTGTTGAAAAATAGATGAAAGAACGGGGACATTCTTTTTAAGAAAATTAAGCGAAGTTTGAAATTTTTTTTATTGGATAATAATTAGTAAACAAATTATAAATTGAAACAAAGTACAAAGTTAATTGTACAAATTACACTGGTCAACATTTTATCTACGCTGTAGTCTATTTTTATGTATGAGAGAGTATTAAAATAATAAAGCGTTCGTAATCCATAGGCGTACCACTTCTTTTAGTAGACAGTTAAAATATTTTGTGAAGTTATACCTCGAGTATTTTCGTATGAAATAACCTTTGTATAAATATAATAAATATATCGGGTGTACACTTATATTTTCACCTAATTAATCTGCTTATAACTTCTAAGCATACTGTATATAAAAAAGGGTAGACAAAATTAAAAAAATTAAAATTGTGTGTTGGCAGGCTAGCCAATATAAAATTATTTTAAATAAAAGGTCTGATAAATGAAAAACTATAACATACAACAAGGATGTAGTATTCTAAATTATAAAATAATACTGTTTAGCAAAGTAAGAACCAATAATTAAAGTTAAACTTACCTGGTATATAGAATTGTTATCATTTTTAAAAGCTGATTGGTCTGTAAAATATGCTGGAAATCTAAGATGGAAAAAAGTTTGTTGAAAAATAGATGAAAGAACGGGGACATTCTTTTTAAGAAAATTAAGCGAAGTTTGAAATTTTTTTTATTGGATAATAATTAGTAAACAAATTATAAATTGAAACAAAGTACAAAGTTAATTGTACAAATTACACTGGTCAACATTTTATCTACGCTGTAGTCTATTTTTATGTATGAGAGAGTATTAAAATAATAAAGCGTTCGTAATCCATAGGCGTACCACTTCTTTTAGTAGACAGTTAAAATATTTTGTGAAGTTATACCTCGAGTATTTTCGTATGAAATAACCTTTGTATAAATATAATAAATATATCGGGTGTACACTTATATTTTCACCTAATTAATCTGCTTATAACTTCTAAGCATACTGTATATAAAAAAGGGTAGACAAAATTAAAAAAATTAAAATTGTGTGTTGGCAGGCTAGCCAATATAAAATTATTTTAAATAAAAGGTCTGATAAATGAAAAACTATAACATACAACAAGGATGTAGTATTCTAAATTATAAAATAATACTGTTTAGCAAAGTAAGAACCAATAATTAAAGTTAAACTTACCTGGTATATAGAATTGTTATCATTTTTAAAAGCTGATTGGTCTGTAAAATATGCTGGAAATCTAAGATGGAAAAAAGTTTGTTGAAAAATAGATGAAAGAACGGGGACATTCTTTTTAAGAAAATTAAGCGAAGTTTGAAATTTTTTTTATTGGATAATAATTAGTAAACAAATTATAAATTGAAACAAAGTACAAAGTTAATTGTACAAATTACACTGGTCAACATTTTATCTACGCTGTAGTCTATTTTTATGTATGAGAGAGTATTAAAATAATAAAGCGTTCGTAATCCATAGGCGTACCACTTCTTTTAGTAGACAGTTAAAATATTTTGTGAAGTTATACCTCGAGTATTTTCGTATGAAATAACCTTTGTATAAATATAATAAATATATCGGGTGTACACTTATATTTTCACCTAATTAATCTGCTTATAACTTCTAAGCATACTGTATATAAAAAAGGGTAGACAAAATTAAAAAAATTAAAATTGTGTGTTGGCAGGCTAGCCAATATAAAATTATTTTAAATAAAAGGTCTGATAAATGAAAAACTATAACATACAACAAGGATGTAGTATTCTAAATTATAAAATAATACTGTTTAGCAAAGTAAGAACCAATAATTAAAGTTAAACTTACCTGGTATATAGAATTGTTATCATTTTTAAAAGCTGATTGGTCTGTAAAATATGCTGGAAATCTAAGATGGAAAAAAGTTTGTTGAAAAATAGATGAAAGAACGGGGACATTCTTTTTAAGAAAATTAAGCGAAGTTTGAAATTTTTTTTATTGGATAATAATTAGTAAACAAATTATAAATTGAAACAAAGTACAAAGTTAATTGTACAAATTACACTGGTCAACATTTTATCTACGCTGTAGTCTATTTTTATGTATGAGAGAGTATTAAAATAATAAAGCGTTCGTAATCCATAGGCGTACCACTTCTTTTAGTAGACAGTTAAAATATTTTGTGAAGTTATACCTCGAGTATTTTCGTATGAAATAACCTTTGTATAAATATAATAAATATATCGGGTGTACACTTATATTTTCACCTAATTAATCTGCTTATAACTTCTAAGCATACTGTATATAAAAAAGGGTAGACAAAATTAAAAAAATTAAAATTGTGTGTTGGCAGGCTAGCCAATATAAAATTATTTTAAATAAAAGGTCTGATAAATGAAAAACTATAACATACAACAAGGATGTAGTATTCTAAATTATAAAATAATACTGTTTAGCAAAGTAAGAACCAATAATTAAAGTTAAACTTACCTGGTATATAGAATTGTTATCATTTTTAAAAGCTGATTGGTCTGTAAAATATGCTGGAAATCTAAGATGGAAAAAAGTTTGTTGAAAAATAGATGAAAGAACGGGGACATTCTTTTTAAGAAAATTAAGCGAAGTTTGAAATTTTTTTTATTGGATAATAATTAGTAAACAAATTATAAATTGAAACAAAGTACAAAGTTAATTGTACAAATTACACTGGTCAACATTTTATCTACGCTGTAGTCTATTTTTATGTATGAGAGAGTATTAAAATAATAAAGCGTTCGTAATCCATAGGCGTACCACTTCTTTTAGTAGACAGTTAAAATATTTTGTGAAGTTATACCTCGAGTATTTTCGTATGAAATAACCTTTGTATAAATATAATAAATATATCGGGTGTACACTTATATTTTCACCTAATTAATCT
The DNA here is from genome assembly GCA_949320105.2 of Crepidodera aurea. Classification (NCBI taxonomy): domain Eukaryota; kingdom Metazoa; phylum Arthropoda; class Insecta; order Coleoptera; family Chrysomelidae; genus Crepidodera; species Crepidodera aurea. The sequence goes on along the minus strand of OX439475.1, from coordinate 1,169,951 downwards.
GCTTATAACTTCTAAGCATACTGTATATAAAAAAGGGTAGACAAAATTAAAAAAATTAAAATTGTGTGTTGGCAGGCTAGCCAATATAAAATTATTTTAAATAAAAGGTCTGATAAATGAAAAACTATAACATACAACAAGGATGTAGTATTCTAAATTATAAAATAATACTGTTTAGCAAAGTAAGAACCAATAATTAAAGTTAAACTTACCTGGTATATAGAATTGTTATCATTTTTAAAAGCTGATTGGTCTGTAAAATATGCTGGAAATCTAAGATGGAAAAAAGTTTGTTGAAAAATAGATGAAAGAACGGGGACATTCTTTTTAAGAAAATTAAGCGAAGTTTGAAATTTTTTTTATTGGATAATAATTAGTAAACAAATTATAAATTGAAACAAAGTACAAAGTTAATTGTACAAATTACACTGGTCAACATTTTATCTACGCTGTAGTCTATTTTTATGTATGAGAGAGTATTAAAATAATAAAGCGTTCGTAATCCATAGGCGTACCACTTCTTTTAGTAGACAGTTAAAATATTTTGTGAAGTTATACCTCGAGTATTTTCGTATGAAATAACCTTTGTATAAATATAATAAATATATCGGGTGTACACTTATATTTTCACCTAATTAATCTGCTTATAACTTCTAAGCATACTGTATATAAAAAAGGGTAGACAAAATTAAAAAAATTAAAATTGTGTGTTGGCAGGCTAGCCAATATAAAATTATTTTAAATAAAAGGTCTGATAAATGAAAAACTATAACATACAACAAGGATGTAGTATTCTAAATTATAAAATAATACTGTTTAGCAAAGTAAGAACCAATAATTAAAGTTAAACTTACCTGGTATATAGAATTGTTATCATTTTTAAAAGCTGATTGGTCTGTAAAATATGCTGGAAATCTAAGATGGAAAAAAGTTTGTTGAAAAATAGATGAAAGAACGGGGACATTCTTTTTAAGAAAATTAAGCGAAGTTTGAAATTTTTTTTATTGGATAATAATTAGTAAACAAATTATAAATTGAAACAAAGTACAAAGTTAATTGTACAAATTACACTGGTCAACATTTTATCTACGCTGTAGTCTATTTTTATGTATGAGAGAGTATTAAAATAATAAAGCGTTCGTAATCCATAGGCGTACCACTTCTTTTAGTAGACAGTTAAAATATTTTGTGAAGTTATACCTCGAGTATTTTCGTATGAAATAACCTTTGTATAAATATAATAAATATATCGGGTGTACACTTATATTTTCACCTAATTAATCTGCTTATAACTTCTAAGCATACTGTATATAAAAAAGGGTAGACAAAATTAAAAAAATTAAAATTGTGTGTTGGCAGGCTAGCCAATATAAAATTATTTTAAATAAAAGGTCTGATAAATGAAAAACTATAACATACAACAAGGATGTAGTATTCTAAATTATAAAATAATACTGTTTAGCAAAGTAAGAACCAATAATTAAAGTTAAACTTACCTGGTATATAGAATTGTTATCATTTTTAAAAGCTGATTGGTCTGTAAAATATGCTGGAAATCTAAGATGGAAAAAAGTTTGTTGAAAAATAGATGAAAGAACGGGGACATTCTTTTTAAGAAAATTAAGCGAAGTTTGAAATTTTTTTTATTGGATAATAATTAGTAAACAAATTATAAATTGAAACAAAGTACAAAGTTAATTGTACAAATTACACTGGTCAACATTTTATCTACGCTGTAGTCTATTTTTATGTATGAGAGAGTATTAAAATAATAAAGCGTTCGTAATCCATAGGCGTACCACTTCTTTTAGTAGACAGTTAAAATATTTTGTGAAGTTATACCTCGAGTATTTTCGTATGAAATAACCTTTGTATAAATATAATAAATATATCGGGTGTACACTTATATTTTCACCTAATTAATCTGCTTATAACTTCTAAGCATACTGTATATAAAAAAGGGTAGACAAAATTAAAAAAATTAAAATTGTGTGTTGGCAGGCTAGCCAATATAAAATTATTTTAAATAAAAGGTCTGATAAATGAAAAACTATAACATACAACAAGGATGTAGTATTCTAAATTATAAAATAATACTGTTTAGCAAAGTAAGAACCAATAATTAAAGTTAAACTTACCTGGTATATAGAATTGTTATCATTTTTAAAAGCTGATTGGTCTGTAAAATATGCTGGAAATCTAAGATGGAAAAAAGTTTGTTGAAAAATAGATGAAAGAACGGGGACATTCTTTTTAAGAAAATTAAGCGAAGTTTGAAATTTTTTTTATTGGATAATAATTAGTAAACAAATTATAAATTGAAACAAAGTACAAAGTTAATTGTACAAATTACACTGGTCAACATTTTATCTACGCTGTAGTCTATTTTTATGTATGAGAGAGTATTAAAATAATAAAGCGTTCGTAATCCATAGGCGTACCACTTCTTTTAGTAGACAGTTAAAATATTTTGTGAAGTTATACCTCGAGTATTTTCGTATGAAATAACCTTTGTATAAATATAATAAATATATCGGGTGTACACTTATATTTTCACCTAATTAATCTGCTTATAACTTCTAAGCATACTGTATATAAAAAAGGGTAGACAAAATTAAAAAAATTAAAATTGTGTGTTGGCAGGCTAGCCAATATAAAATTATTTTAAATAAAAGGTCTGATAAATGAAAAACTATAACATACAACAAGGATGTAGTATTCTAAATTATAAAATAATACTGTTTAGCAAAGTAAGAACCAATAATTAAAGTTAAACTTACCTGGTATATAGAATTGTTATCATTTTTAAAAGCTGATTGGTCTGTAAAATATGCTGGAAATCTAAGATGGAAAAAAGTTTGTTGAAAAATAGATGAAAGAACGGGGACATTCTTTTTAAGAAAATTAAGCGAAGTTTGAAATTTTTTTTATTGGATAATAATTAGTAAACAAATTATAAATTGAAACAAAGTACAAAGTTAATTGTACAAATTACACTGGTCAACATTTTATCTACGCTGTAGTCTATTTTTATGTATGAGAGAGTATTAAAATAATAAAGCGTTCGTAATCCATAGGCGTACCACTTCTTTTAGTAGACAGTTAAAATATTTTGTGAAGTTATACCTCGAGTATTTTCGTATGAAATAACCTTTGTATAAATATAATAAATATATCGGGTGTACACTTATATTTTCACCTAATTAATCTGCTTATAACTTCTAAGCATACTGTATATAAAAAAGGGTAGACAAAATTAAAAAAATTAAAATTGTGTGTTGGCAGGCTAGCCAATATAAAATTATTTTAAATAAAAGGTCTGATAAATGAAAAACTATAACATACAACAAGGATGTAGTATTCTAAATTATAAAATAATACTGTTTAGCAAAGTAAGAACCAATAATTAAAGTTAAACTTACCTGGTATATAGAATTGTTATCATTTTTAAAAGCTGATTGGTCTGTAAAATATGCTGGAAATCTAAGATGGAAAAAAGTTTGTTGAAAAATAGATGAAAGAACGGGGACATTCTTTTTAAGAAAATTAAGCGAAGTTTGAAATTTTTTTTATTGGATAATAATTAGTAAACAAATTATAAATTGAAACAAAGTACAAAGTTAATTGTACAAATTACACTGGTCAACATTTTATCTACGCTGTAGTCTATTTTTATGTATGAGAGAGTATTAAAATAATAAAGCCTTCGTAATCCATAGGCGTACCACTTCTTTTAGTAGACAGTTAAAATATTTTGTGAAGTTATACCTCGAGTATTTTCGTATGAAATAACCTTTGTATAAATATAATAAATATATCGGGTGTACACTTATATTTTCACCTAATTAATCTGCTTATAACTTCTAAGCATACTGTATATAAAAAAGGGTAGACAAAATTAAAAAAATTAAAATTGTGTGTTGGCAGGCTAGCCAATATAAAATTATTTTAAATAAAAGGTCTGATAAATGAAAAACTATAACATACAACAAGGATGTAGTATTCTAAATTATAAAATAATACTGTTTAGCAAAGTAAGAACCAATAATTAAAGTTAAACTTACCTGGTATATAGAATTGTTATCATTTTTAAAAGCTGATTGGTCTGTAAAATATGCTGGAAATCTAAGATGGAAAAAAGTTTGTTGAAAAATAGATGAAAGAACGGGGACATTCTTTTTAAGAAAATTAAGCGAAGTTTGAAATTTTTTTTATTGGATAATAATTAGTAAACAAATTATAAATTGAAACAAAGTACAAAGTTAATTGTACAAATTACACTGGTCAACATTTTATCTACGCTGTAGTCTATTTTTATGTATGAGAGAGTATTAAAATAATAAAGCGTTCGTAATCCATAGGCGTACCACTTCTTTTAGTAGACAGTTAAAATATTTTGTGAAGTTATACCTCGAGTATTTTCGTATGAAATAACCTTTGTATAAATATAATAAATATATCGGGTGTACACTTATATTTTCACCTAATTAATCTGCTTATAACTTCTAAGCATACTGTATATAAAAAAGGGTAGACAAAATTAAAAAAATTAAAATTGTGTGTTGGCAGGCTAGCCAATATAAAATTATTTTAAATAAAAGGTCTGATAAATGAAAAACTATAACATACAACAAGGATGTAGTATTCTAAATTATAAAATAATACTGTTTAGCAAAGTAAGAACCAATAATTAAAGTTAAACTTACCTGGTATATAGAATTGTTATCATTTTTAAAAGCTGATTGGTCTGTAAAATATGCTGGAAATCTAAGATGGAAAAAAGTTTGTTGAAAAATAGATGAAAGAACGGGGACATTCTTTTTAAGAAAATTAAGCGAAGTTTGAAATTTTTTTTATTGGATAATAATTAGTAAACAAATTATAAATTGAAACAAAGTACAAAGTTAATTGTACAAATTACACTGGTCAACATTTTATCTACGCTGTAGTCTATTTTTATGTATGAGAGAGTATTAAAATAATAAAGCGTTCGTAATCCATAGGCGTACCACTTCTTTTAGTAGACAGTTAAAATATTTTGTGAAGTTATACCTCGAGTATTTTCGTATGAAATAACCTTTGTATAAATATAATAAATATATCGGGTGTACACTTATATTTTCACCTAATTAATCTGCTTATAACTTCTAAGCATACTGTATATAAAAAAGGGTAGACAAAATTAAAAAAATTAAAATTGTGTGTTGGCAGGCTAGCCAATATAAAATTATTTTAAATAAAAGGTCTGATAAATGAAAAACTATAACATACAACAAGGATGTAGTATTCTAAATTATAAAATAATACTGTTTAGCAAAGTAAGAACCAATAATTAAAGTTAAACTTACCTGGTATATAGAATTGTTATCATTTTTAAAAGCTGATTGGTCTGTAAAATATGCTGGAAATCTAAGATGGAAAAAAGTTTGTTGAAAAATAGATGAAAGAACGGGGACATTCTTTTTAAGAAAATTAAGCGAAGTTTGAAATTTTTTTTATTGGATAATAATTAGTAAACAAATTATAAATTGAAACAAAGTACAAAGTTAATTGTACAAATTACACTGGTCAACATTTTATCTACGCTGTAGTCTATTTTTATGTATGAGAGAGTATTAAAATAATAAAGCGTTCGTAATCCATAGGCGTACCACTTCTTTTAGTAGACAGTTAAAATATTTTGTGAAGTTATACCTCGAGTATTTTCGTATGAAATAACCTTTGTATAAATATAATAAATATATCGGGTGTACACTTATATTTTCACCTAATTAATCTGCTTATAACTTCTAAGCATACTGTATATAAAAAAGGGTAGACAAAATTAAAAAAATTAAAATTGTGTGTTGGCAGGCTAGCCAATATAAAATTATTTTAAATAAAAGGTCTGATAAATGAAAAACTATAACATACAACAAGGATGTAGTATTCTAAATTATAAAATAATACTGTTTAGCAAAGTAAGAACCAATAATTAAAGTTAAACTTACCTGGTATATAGAATTGTTATCATTTTTAAAAGCTGATTGGTCTGTAAAATATGCTGGAAATCTAAGATGGAAAAAAGTTTGTTGAAAAATAGATGAAAGAACGGGGACATTCTTTTTAAGAAAATTAAGCGAAGTTTGAAATTTTTTTTATTGGATAATAATTAGTAAACAAATTATAAATTGAAACAAAGTACAAAGTTAATTGTACAAATTACACTGGTCAACATTTTATCTACGCTGTAGTCTATTTTTATGTATGAGAGAGTATTAAAATAATAAAGCGTTCGTAATCCATAGGCGTACCACTTCTTTTAGTAGACAGTTAAAATATTTTGTGAAGTTATACCTCGAGTATTTTCGTATGAAATAACCTTTGTATAAATATAATAAATATATCGGGTGTACACTTATATTTTCACCTAATTAATCTGCTTATAACTTCTAAGCATACTGTATATAAAAAAGGGTAGACAAAATTAAAAAAATTAAAATTGTGTGTTGGCAGGCTAGCCAATATAAAATTATTTTAAATAAAAGGTCTGATAAATGAAAAACTATAACATACAACAAGGATGTAGTATTCTAAATTATAAAATAATACTGTTTAGCAAAGTAAGAACCAATAATTAAAGTTAAACTTACCTGGTATATAGAATTGTTATCATTTTTAAAAGCTGATTGGTCTGTAAAATATGCTGGAAATCTAAGATGGAAAAAAGTTTGTTGAAAAATAGATGAAAGAACGGGGACATTCTTTTTAAGAAAATTAAGCGAAGTTTGAAATTTTTTTTATTGGATAATAATTAGTAAACAAATTATAAATTGAAACAAAGTACAAAGTTAATTGTACAAATTACACTGGTCAACATTTTATCTACGCTGTAGTCTATTTTTATGTATGAGAGAGTATTAAAATAATAAAGCGTTCGTAATCCATAGGCGTACCACTTCTTTTAGTAGACAGTTAAAATATTTTGTGAAGTTATACCTCGAGTATTTTCGTATGAAATAACCTTTGTATAAATATAATAAATATATCGGGTGTACACTTATATTTTCACCTAATTAATCTGCTTATAACTTCTAAGCATACTGTATATAAAAAAGGGTAGACAAAATTAAAAAAATTAAAATTGTGTGTTGGCAGGCTAGCCAATATAAAATTATTTTAAATAAAAGGTCTGATAAATGAAAAACTATAACATACAACAAGGATGTAGTATTCTAAATTATAAAATAATACTGTTTAGCAAAGTAAGAACCAATAATTAAAGTTAAACTTACCTGGTATATAGAATTGTTATCATTTTTAAAAGCTGATTGGTCTGTAAAATATGCTGGAAATCTAAGATGGAAAAAAGTTTGTTGAAAAATAGATGAAAGAACGGGGACATTCTTTTTAAGAAAATTAAGCGAAGTTTGAAATTTTTTTTATTGGATAATAATTAGTAAACAAATTATAAATTGAAACAAAGTACAAAGTTAATTGTACAAATTACACTGGTCAACATTTTATCTACGCTGTAGTCTATTTTTATGTATGAGAGAGTATTAAAATAATAAAGCGTTCGTAATCCATAGGCGTACCACTTCTTTTAGTAGACAGTTAAAATATTTTGTGAAGTTATACCTCGAGTATTTTCGTATGAAATAACCTTTGTATAAATATAATAAATATATCGGGTGTACACTTATATTTTCACCTAATTAATCTGCTTATAACTTCTAAGCATACTGTATATAAAAAAGGGTAGACAAAATTAAAAAAATTAAAATTGTGTGTTGGCAGGCTAGCCAATATAAAATTATTTTAAATAAAAGGTCTGATAAATGAAAAACTATAACATACAACAAGGATGTAGTATTCTAAATTATAAAATAATACTGTTTAGCAAAGTAAGAACCAATAATTAAAGTTAAACTTACCTGGTATATAGAATTGTTATCATTTTTAAAAGCTGATTGGTCTGTAAAATATGCTGGAAATCTAAGATGGAAAAAAGTTTGTTGAAAAATAGATGAAAGAACGGGGACATTCTTTTTAAGAAAATTAAGCGAAGTTTGAAATTTTTTTTATTGGATAATAATTAGTAAACAAATTATAAATTGAAACAAAGTACAAAGTTAATTGTACAAATTACACTGGTCAACATTTTATCTACGCTGTAGTCTATTTTTATGTATGAGAGAGTATTAAAATAATAAAGCGTTCGTAATCCATAGGCGTACCACTTCTTTTAGTAGACAGTTAAAATATTTTGTGAAGTTATACCTCGAGTATTTTCGTATGAAATAACCTTTGTATAAATATAATAAATATATCGGGTGTACACTTATATTTTCACCTAATTAATCTGCTTATAACTTCTAAGCATACTGTATATAAAAAAGGGTAGACAAAATTAAAAAAATTAAAATTGTGTGTTGGCAGGCTAGCCAATATAAAATTATTTTAAATAAAAGGTCTGATAAATGAAAAACTATAACATACAACAAGGATGTAGTATTCTAAATTATAAAATAATACTGTTTAGCAAAGTAAGAACCAATAATTAAAGTTAAACTTACCTGGTATATAGAATTGTTATCATTTTTAAAAGCTGATTGGTCTGTAAAATATGCTGGAAATCTAAGATGGAAAAAAGTTTGTTGAAAAATAGATGAAAGAACGGGGACATTCTTTTTAAGAAAATTAAGCGAAGTTTGAAATTTTTTTTATTGGATAATAATTAGTAAACAAATTATAAATTGAAACAAAGTACAAAGTTAATTGTACAAATTACACTGGTCAACATTTTATCTACGCTGTAGTCTATTTTTATGTATGAGAGAGTATTAAAATAATAAAGCGTTCGTAATCCATAGGCGTACCACTTCTTTTAGTAGACAGTTAAAATATTTTGTGAAGTTATACCTCGAGTATTTTCGTATGAAATAACCTTTGTATAAATATAATAAATATATCGGGTGTACACTTATATTTTCACCTAATTAATCTGCTTATAACTTCTAAGCATACTGTATATAAAAAAGGGTAGACAAAATTAAAAAAATTAAAATTGTGTGTTGGCAGGCTAGCCAATATAAAATTATTTTAAATAAAAGGTCTGATAAATGAAAAACTATAACATACAACAAGGATGTAGTATTCTAAATTATAAAATAATACTGTTTAGCAAAGTAAGAACCAATAATTAAAGTTAAACTTACCTGGTATATAGAATTGTTATCATTTTTAAAAGCTGATTGGTCTGTAAAATATGCTGGAAATCTAAGATGGAAAAAAGTTTGTTGAAAAATAGATGAAAGAACGGGGACATTCTTTTTAAGAAAATTAAGCGAAGTTTGAAATTTTTTTTATTGGATAATAATTAGTAAACAAATTATAAATTGAAACAAAGTACAAAGTTAATTGTACAAATTACACTGGTCAACATTTTATCTACGCTGTAGTCTATTTTTATGTATGAGAGAGTATTAAAATAATAAAGCGTTCGTAATCCATAGGCGTACCACTTCTTTTAGTAGACAGTTAAAATATTTTGTGAAGTTATACCTCGAGTATTTTCGTATGAAATAACCTTTGTATAAATATAATAAATATATCGGGTGTACACTTATATTTTCACCTAATTAATCTGCTTATAACTTCTAAGCATACTGTATATAAAAAAGGGTAGACAAAATTAAAAAAATTAAAATTGTGTGTTGGCAGGCTAGCCAATATAAAATTATTTTAAATAAAAGGTCTGATAAATGAAAAACTATAACATACAACAAGGATGTAGTATTCTAAATTATAAAATAATACTGTTTAGCAAAGTAAGAACCAATAATTAAAGTTAAACTTACCTGGTATATAGAATTGTTATCATTTTTAAAAGCTGATTGGTCTGTAAAATATGCTGGAAATCTAAGATGGAAAAAAGTTTGTTGAAAAATAGATGAAAGAACGGGGACATTCTTTTTAAGAAAATTAAGCGAAGTTTGAAATTTTTTTTATTGGATAATAATTAGTAAACAAATTATAAATTGAAACAAAGTACAAAGTTAATTGTACAAATTACACTGGTCAACATTTTATCTACGCTGTAGTCTATTTTTATGTATGAGAGAGTATTAAAATAATAAAGCGTTCGTAATCCATAGGCGTACCACTTCTTTTAGTAGACAGTTAAAATATTTTGTGAAGTTATACCTCGAGTATTTTCGTATGAAATAACCTTTGTATAAATATAATAAATATATCGGGTGTACACTTATATTTTCACCTAATTAATCTGCTTATAACTTCTAAGCATACTGTATATAAAAAAGGGTAGACAAAATTAAAAAAATTAAAATTGTGTGTTGGCAGGCTAGCCAATATAAAATTATTTTAAATAAAAGGTCTGATAAATGAAAAACTATAACATACAACAAGGATGTAGTATTCTAAATTATAAAATAATACTGTTTAGCAAAGTAAGAACCAATAATTAAAGTTAAACTTACCTGGTATATAGAATTGTTATCATTTTTAAAAGCTGATTGGTCTGTAAAATATGCTGGAAATCTAAGATGGAAAAAAGTTTGTTGAAAAATAGATGAAAGAACGGGGACATTCTTTTTAAGAAAATTAAGCGAAGTTTGAAATTTTTTTTATTGGATAATAATTAGTAAACAAATTATAAATTGAAACAAAGTACAAAGTTAATTGTACAAATTACACTGGTCAACATTTTATCTACGCTGTAGTCTATTTTTATGTATGAGAGAGTATTAAAATAATAAAGCGTTCGTAATCCATAGGCGTACCACTTCTTTTAGTAGACAGTTAAAATATTTTGTGAAGTTATACCTCGAGTATTTTCGTATGAAATAACCTTTGTATAAATATAATAAATATATCGGGTGTACACTTATATTTTCACCTAATTAATCTGCTTATAACTTCTAAGCATACTGTATATAAAAAAGGGTAGACAAAATTAAAAAAATTAAAATTGTGTGTTGGCAGGCTAGCCAATATAAAATTATTTTAAATAAAAGGTCTGATAAATGAAAAACTATAACATACAACAAGGATGTAGTATTCTAAATTATAAAATAATACTGTTTAGCAAAGTAAGAACCAATAATTAAAGTTAAACTTACCTGGTATATAGAATTGTTATCATTTTTAAAAGCTGATTGGTCTGTAAAATATGCTGGAAATCTAAGATGGAAAAAAGTTTGTTGAAAAATAGATGAAAGAACGGGGACATTCTTTTTAAGAAAATTAAGCGAAGTTTGAAATTTTTTTTATTGGATAATAATTAGTAAACAAATTATAATTGAAACAAAGTACAAAGTTAATTGTACAAATTACACTGGTCAACATTTTATCTACGCTGTAGTCTATTTTTATGTATGAGAGAGTATTAAAATAATAAAGCGTTCGTAATCCATAGGCGTACCACTTCTTTTAGTAGACAGTTAAAATATTTTGTGAAGTTATACCTCGAGTATTTTCGTATGAAATAACCTTTGTATAAATATAATAAATATATCGGGTGTACACTTATATTTTCACCTAATTAATCTGCTTATAACTTCTAAGCATACTGTATATAAAAAAGGGTAGACAAAATTAAAAAAATTAAAATTGTGTGTTGGCAGGCTAGCCAATATAAAATTATTTTAATAAAAGGTCTGATAAATGAAAAACTATAACATACAACAAGGATGTAGTATTCTAAATTATAAAATAATACTGTTTAGCAAAGTAAGAACCAATAATTAAAGTTAAACTTACCTGGTATATAGAATTGTTATCATTTTTAAAAGCTGATTGGTCTGTAAAATATGCTGGAAATCTAAGATGGAAAAAAGTTTGTTGAAAAATAGATGAAAGAACGGGGACATTCTTTTTAAGAAAATTAAGCGAAGTTTGAAATTTTTTTTATTGGATAATAATTAGTAAACAAATTATAAATTGAAACAAAGTACAAAGTTAATTGTACAAATTACACTGGTCAACATTTTATCTACGCTGTAGTCTATTTTTATGTATGAGAGAGTATTAAAATAATAAAGCGTTCGTAATCCATAGGCGTACCACTTCTTTTAGTAGACAGTTAAAATATTTTGTGAAGTTATACCTCGAGTATTTTCGTATGAAATAACCTTTGTATAAATATAATAAATATATCGGGTGTACACTTATATTTTCACCTAATTAATCTGCTTATAACTTCTAAGCATACTGTATATAAAAAAGGGTAGACAAAATTAAAAAAATTAAAATTGTGTGTTGGCAGGCTAGCCAATATAAAATTATTTTAAATAAAAGGTCTGATAAATGAAAAACTATAACATACAACAAGGATGTAGTATTCTAAATTATAAAATAATACTGTTTAGCAAAGTAAGAACCAATAATTAAAGTTAAACTTACCTGGTATATAGAATTGTTATCATTTTTAAAAGCTGATTGGTCTGTAAAATATGCTGGAAATCTAAGATGGAAAAAAGTTTGTTGAAAAATAGATGAAAGAACGGGGACATTCTTTTAAGAAAATTAAGCGAAGTTTGAAATTTTTTTTATTGGATAATAATTAGTAAACAAATTATAAATTGAAACAAAGTACAAAGTTAATTGTACAAATTACACTGGTCAACATTTTATCTACGCTGTAGTCTATTTTTATGTATGAGAGAGTATTAAAATAATAAAGCGTTCGTAATCCATAGGCGTACCACTTCTTTTAGTAGACAGTTAAAATATTTTGTGAAGTTATACCTCGAGTATTTTCGTATGAAATAACCTTTGTATAAATATAATAAATATATCGGGTGTACACTTATATTTTCACCTAATTAATCTGCTTATAACTTCTAAGCATACTGTATATAAAAAAGGGTAGACAAAATTAAAAAAATTAAAATTGTGTGTTGGCAGGCTAGCCAATATAAAATTATTTTAAATAAAAGGTCTGATAAATGAAAAACTATAACATACAACAAGGATGTAGTATTCTAAATTATAAAATAATACTGTTTAGCAAAGTAAGAACCAATAATTAAAGTTAAACTTACCTGGTATATAGAATTGTTATCATTTTTAAAAGCTGATTGGTCTGTAAAATATGCTGGAAATCTAAGATGGAAAAAAGTTTGTTGAAAAATAGATGAAAGAACGGGGACATTCTTTTTAAGAAAATTAAGCGAAGTTTGAAATTTTTTTTATTGGATAATAATTAGTAAACAAATTATAAATTGAAACAAAGTACAAAGTTAATTGTACAAATTACACTGGTCAACATTTTATCTACGCTGTAGTCTATTTTTATGTATGAGAGAGTATTAAAATAATAAAGCGTTCGTAATCCATAGGCGTACCACTTCTTTTAGTAGACAGTTAAAATATTTTGTGAAGTTATACCTCGAGTATTTTCGTATGAAATAACCTTTGTATAAATATAATAAATATATCGGGTGTACACTTATATTTTCACCTAATTAATCTGCTTATAACTTCTAAGCATACTGTATATAAAAAAGGGTAGACAAAATTAAAAAAATTAAAATTGTGTGTTGGCAGGCTAGCCAATATAAAATTATTTTAAATAAAAGGTCTGATAAATGAAAAACTATAACATACAACAAGGATGTAGTATTCTAAATTATAAAATAATACTGTTTAGCAAAGTAAGAACCAATAATTAAAGTTAAACTTACCTGGTATATAGAATTGTTATCATTTTTAAAAGCTGATTGGTCTGTAAAATATGCTGGAAATCTAAGATGGAAAAAAGTTTGTTGAAAAATAGATGAAAGAACGGGGACATTCTTTTTAAGAAAATTAAGCGAAGTTTGAAATTTTTTTTATTGGATAATAATTAGTAAACAAATTATAAATTGAAACAAAGTACAAAGTTAATTGTACAAATTACACTGGTCAACATTTTATCTACGCTGTAGTCTATTTTTATGTATGAGAGAGTATTAAAATAATAAAGCGTTCGTAATCCATAGGCGTACCACTTCTTTTAGTAGACAGTTAAAATATTTTGTGAAGTTATACCTCGAGTATTTTCGTATGAAATAACCTTTGTATAAATATAATAAATATATCGGGTGTACACTTATATTTTCACCTAATTAATCTGCTTATAACTTCTAAGCATACTGTATATAAAAAAGGGTAGACAAAATTAAAAAAATTAAAATTGTGTGTTGGCAGGCTAGCCAATATAAAATTATTTTAAATAAAAGGTCTGATAAATGAAAAACTATAACATACAACAAGGATGTAGTATTCTAAATTATAAAATAATACTGTTTAGCAAAGTAAGAACCAATAATTAAAGTTAAACTTACCTGGTATATAGAATTGTTATCATTTTTAAAAGCTGATTGGTCTGTAAAATATGCTGGAAATCTAAGATGGAAAAAAGTTTGTTGAAAAATAGATGAAAGAACGGGGACATTCTTTTTAAGAAAATTAAGCGAAGTTTGAAATTTTTTTTATTGGATAATAATTAGTAAACAAATTATAAATTGAAACAAAGTACAAAGTTAATTGTACAAATTACACTGGTCAACATTTTATCTACGCTGTAGTCTATTTTTATGTATGAGAGAGTATTAAAATAATAAAGCGTTCGTAATCCATAGGCGTACCACTTCTTTTAGTAGACAGTTAAAATATTTTGTGAAGTTATACCTCGAGTATTTTCGTATGAAATAACCTTTGTATAAATATAATAAATATATCGGGTGTACACTTATATTTTCACCTAATTAATCTGCTTATAACTTCTAAGCATACTGTATATAAAAAAGGGTAGACAAATTAAAAAAATTAAAATTGTGTGTTGGCAGGCTAGCCAATATAAAATTATTTTAAATAAAAGGTCTGATAAATGAAAAACTATAACATACAACAAGGATGTAGTATTCTAAATTATAAAATAATACTGTTTAGCAAAGTAAGAACCAATAATTAAAGTTAAACTTACCTGGTATATAGAATTGTTATCATTTTTAAAAGCTGATTGGTCTGTAAAATATGCTGGAAATCTAAGATGGAAAAAAGTTTGTTGAAAAATAGATGAAAGAACGGGGACATTCTTTTTAAGAAAATTAAGCGAAGTTTGAAATTTTTTTTATTGGATAATAATTAGTAAACAAATTATAAATTGAAACAAAGTACAAAGTTAATTGTACAAATTACACTGGTCAACATTTTATCTACGCTGTAGTCTATTTTTATGTATGAGAGAGTATTAAAATAATAAAGCGTTCGTAATCCATAGGCGTACCACTTCTTTTAGTAGACAGTTAAAATATTTTGTGAAGTTATACCTCGAGTATTTTCGTATGAAATAACCTTTGTATAAATATAATAAATATATCGGGTGTACACTTATATTTTCACCTAATTAATCTGCTTATAACTTCTAAGCATACTGTATATAAAAAAGGGTAGACAAAATTAAAAAAATTAAAATTGTGTGTTGGCAGGCTAGCCAATATAAAATTATTTTAAATAAAAGGTCTGATAAATGAAAAACTATAACATACAACAAGGATGTAGTATTCTAAATTATAAAATAATACTGTTTAGCAAAGTAAGAACCAATAATTAAAGTTAAACTTACCTGGTATATAGAATTGTTATCATTTTTAAAAGCTGATTGGTCTGTAAAATATGCTGGAAATCTAAGATGGAAAAAAGTTTGTTGAAAAATAGATGAAAGAACGGGGACATTCTTTTTAAGAAAATTAAGCGAAGTTTGAAATTTTTTTTATTGGATAATAATTAGTAAACAAATTATAAATTGAAACAAAGTACAAAGTTAATTGTACAAATTACACTGGTCAACATTTTATCTACGCTGTAGTCTATTTTTATGTATGAGAGAGTATTAAAATAATAAAGCGTTCGTAATCCATAGGCGTACCACTTCTTTTAGTAGACAGTTAAAATATTTTGTGAAGTTATACCTCGAGTATTTTCGTATGAAATAACCTTTGTATAAATATAATAAATATATCGGGTGTACACTTATATTTTCACCTAATTAATCTGCTTATAACTTCTAAGCATACTGTATATAAAAAAGGGTAGACAAAATTAAAAAAATTAAAATTGTGTGTTGGCAGGCTAGCCAATATAAAATTATTTTAAATAAAAGGTCTGATAAATGAAAAACTATAACATACAACAAGGATGTAGTATTCTAAATTATAAAATAATACTGTTTAGCAAAGTAAGAACCAATAATTAAAGTTAAACTTACCTGGTATATAGAATTGTTATCATTTTTAAAAGCTGATTGGTCTGTAAAATATGCTGGAAATCTAAGATGGAAAAAAGTTTGTTGAAAAATAGATGAAAGAACGGGGACATTCTTTTTAAGAAAATTAAGCGAAGTTTGAAATTTTTTTTATTGGATAATAATTAGTAAACAAATTATAAATTGAAACAAAGTACAAAGTTAATTGTACAAATTACACTGGTCAACATTTTATCTACGCTGTAGTCTATTTTTATGTATGAGAGAGTATTAAAATAATAAAGCGTTCGTAATCCATAGGCGTACCACTTCTTTTAGTAGACAGTTAAAATATTTTGTGAAGTTATACCTCGAGTATTTTCGTATGAAATAACCTTTGTATAAATATAATAAATATATCGGGTGTACACTTATATTTTCACCTAATTAATCTGCTTATAACTTCTAAGCATACTGTATATAAAAAAGGGTAGACAAAATTAAAAAAATTAAAATTGTGTGTTGGCAGGCTAGCCAATATAAAATTATTTTAAATAAAAGGTCTGATAAATGAAAAACTATAACATACAACAAGGATGTAGTATTCTAAATTATAAAATAATACTGTTTAGCAAAGTAAGAACCAATAATTAAAGTTAAACTTACCTGGTATATAGAATTGTTATCATTTTTAAAAGCTGATTGGTCTGTAAAATATGCTGGAAATCTAAGATGGAAAAAAGTTTGTTGAAAAATAGATGAAAGAACGGGGACATTCTTTTTAAGAAAATTAAGCGAAGTTTGAAATTTTTTTTATTGGATAATAATTAGTAAACAAATTATAAATTGAAACAAAGTACAAAGTTAATTGTACAAATTACACTGGTCAACATTTTATCTACGCTGTAGTCTATTTTTATGTATGAGAGAGTATTAAAATAATAAAGCGTTCGTAATCCATAGGCGTACCACTTCTTTTAGTAGACAGTTAAAATATTTTGTGAAGTTATACCTCGAGTATTTTCGTATGAAATAACCTTTGTATAAATATAATAAATATATCGGGTGTACACTTATATTTTCACCTAATTAATCTGCTTATAACTTCTAAGCATACTGTATATAAAAAAGGGTAGACAAAATTAAAAAATTAAAATTGTGTGTTGGCAGGCTAGCCAATATAAAATTATTTTAAATAAAAGGTCTGATAAATGAAAAACTATAACATACAACAAGGATGTAGTATTCTAAATTATAAAATAATACTGTTTAGCAAAGTAAGAACCAATAATTAAAGTTAAACTTACCTGGTATATAGAATTGTTATCATTTTTAAAAGCTGATTGGTCTGTAAAATATGCTGGAAATCTAAGATGGAAAAAAGTTTGTTGAAAAATAGATGAAAGAACGGGGACATTCTTTTTAAGAAAATTAAGCGAAGTTTGAAATTTTTTTTATTGGATAATAATTAGTAAACAAATTATAAATTGAAACAAAGTACAAAGTTAATTGTACAAATTACACTGGTCAACATTTTATCTACGCTGTAGTCTATTTTTATGTATGAGAGAGTATTAAAATAATAAAGCGTTCGTAATCCATAGGCGTACCACTTCTTTTAGTAGACAGTTAAAATATTTTGTGAAGTTATACCTCGAGTATTTTCGTATGAAATAACCTTTGTATAAATATAATAAATATATCGGGTGTACACTTATATTTTCACCTAATTAATCTGCTTATAACTTCTAAGCATACTGTATATAAAAAAGGGTAGACAAAATTAAAAAAATTAAAATTGTGTGTTGGCAGGCTAGCCAATATAAAATTATTTTAAATAAAAGGTCTGATAAATGAAAAACTATAACATACAACAAGGATGTAGTATTCTAAATTATAAAATAATACTGTTTAGCAAAGTAAGAACCAATAATTAAAGTTAAACTTACCTGGTATATAGAATTGTTATCATTTTTAAAAGCTGATTGGTCTGTAAAATATGCTGGAAATCTAAGATGGAAAAAAGTTTGTTGAAAAATAGATGAAAGAACGGGGACATTCTTTTTAAGAAAATTAAGCGAAGTTTGAAATTTTTTTTATTGGATAATAATTAGTAAACAAATTATAAATTGAAACAAAGTACAAAGTTAATTGTACAAATTACACTGGTCAACATTTTATCTACGCTGTAGTCTATTTTTATGTATGAGAGAGTATTAAAATAATAAAGCGTTCGTAATCCATAGGCGTACCACTTCTTTTAGTAGACAGTTAAAATATTTTGTGAAGTTATACCTCGAGTATTTTCGTATGAAATAACCTTTGTATAAATATAATAAATATATCGGGTGTACACTTATATTTTCACCTAATTAATCTGCTTATAACTTCTAAGCATACTGTATATAAAAAAGGGTAGACAAAATTAAAAAATTAAAATTGTGTGTTGGCAGGCTAGCCAATATAAAATTATTTTAAATAAAAGGTCTGATAAATGAAAAACTATAACATACAACAAGGATGTAGTATTCTAAATTATAAAATAATACTGTTTAGCAAAGTAAGAACCAATAATTAAAGTTAAACTTACCTGGTATATAGAATTGTTATCATTTTTAAAAGCTGATTGGTCTGTAAAATATGCTGGAAATCTAAGATGGAAAAAAGTTTGTTGAAAAATAGATGAAAGAACGGGGACATTCTTTTTAAGAAAATTAAGCGAAGTTTGAAATTTTTTTTATTGGATAATAATTAGTAAACAAATTATAAATTGAAACAAAGTACAAAGTTAATTGTACAAATTACACTGGTCAACATTTTATCTACGCTGTAGTCTATTTTTATGTATGAGAGAGTATTAAAATAATAAAGCGTTCGTAATCCATAGGCGTACCACTTCTTTTAGTAGACAGTTAAAATATTTTGTGAAGTTATACCTCGAGTATTTTCGTATGAAATAACCTTTGTATAAATATAATAAATATATCGGGTGTACACTTATATTTTCACCTAATTAATCTGCTTATAACTTCTAAGCATACTGTATATAAAAAAGGGTAGACAAAATTAAAAAAATTAAAATTGTGTGTTGGCAGGCTAGCCAATATAAAATTATTTTAAATAAAAGGTCTGATAAATGAAAAACTATAACATACAACAAGGATGTAGTATTCTAAATTATAAAATAATACTGTTTAGCAAAGTAAGAACCAATAATTAAAGTTAAACTTACCTGGTATATAGAATTGTTATCATTTTTAAAAGCTGATTGGTCTGTAAAATATGCTGGAAATCTAAGATGGAAAAAAGTTTGTTGAAAAATAGATGAAAGAACGGGGACATTCTTTTTAAGAAAATTAAGCGAAGTTTGAA